>PVHP010006172.1:0-60435 GCA_004024765.1 Zapus hudsonius
AGGTGGTGCAAGCCTTTAATTCCAGCCTTCAGGAGGCTGAGGTAGGAGGATCACTATGAATTCCAGGCCAATCTGGGACTACAGGACTGAGTTACAGGTTATCCTGGGCTTTTCTTTTGGCTCAGTGTTTAGCATCCATATGTGGCTAAGTACTAAACAGACCCTCTTCTGTTCCCATCAGTTGTCTCTCTAAGAGCACAGTCTCTCTGAAGTGCAATGTCACCAAAGGCCAGCATGATAGAATTTGTGGTGCCATTTCCCAAGCACGGTATAGGTATGTGATATGCATCCCCCTCCTCTGACCTTCACTCAACAAAGCTCATTATAGAAAAGAGTCTGGGAAACAGTTAGGTAAGAAGATAGCCTATATCATTGAAGAAACACTTTGCTAATCACCTAACTGACAGAGAATTAATATCTGTAATATAAAGAGAATTTTAAACAATTAAATTACCAGGGACTAAACCATCCAGTCAACAAATGGGCCCATGAAATGAACAGGTATCAAGTGGTAAAATACAAAAGACCAGCAAACATATAAAAATGGTTAATGTCACTAGTGATCAGAGAAATTAAATTATAAGTACATTGAGATTCCATCTTTTCCCGGTCAGAATTGCCATCTTGAAAAAGCCAGAAAGAGTTATGTGATCTAAAGAGAAACCAGAAGACTGAAATTGACAACCAGCACAAGAAACCTTACACACGGCTTGTGACGATGTCAATTAGCTCAACTGCTACAGAAATCAGCCTGGAGAAAATTAGATCTCTCATTCCTGTGACCCAATTGTACTACTCCTGGTTATTTGCCCAGAGGACTCAGTGTCAGTAGACCACAGGAATACTTGACCATCAAGTTTTCTTGAAGCAGTATTCACTAGAGCTAGGCCATGGAACCAACCTAGGTGTCCAGTAACAGAGGAATAGTGAAAGAAAACATGGAGTTTATATGTAATGGAATTTTATTCAGTTATAAAAATGAAAAATTTGTGTCATTTGCAGGAAAATGTATCCAACTGGAAAATATATTAAATCAGTTCAGTCTTAGAAAAAAACACGACATGTTTTGTCTCATTTGTGGATTCTGTATATTCTAAAGCTACACAAAATCCTACTGTATGGATGACATGGGAATAGAAGTAAAACTGTCCAGGGGAACGAAGTCATTAATGGTTGGGGAGCAAAGAAAGGAGAAGGTAGGGAGTTATAAGTGAGATATTCTCAAAGTGCATCATGTGCTTCCATGAATGTGCCCTTATAACACCCAGCTTCATATACAATGAATATTTGCCAATTTACAAAAAGGAAAAATGGAGAAAAGTCTAGAACACATTCTTAGTAATTTTTATTTTAATGCACTGATTAGTCCTTTTAAAAGAATGAGGGGGTTTCAGAGATGGCTAAGCAGTTGAGGCAGTTGCCTGCAAAGAAGAAGGACTGGAGTTCGATTCCCCAGCACCCACGTCAAGCCACATGCACAAGGTGGACATTCTGGAATTTAGCACATGTGACTTTAAAAGCAAGATGCCCTGCTTTCAAGCTAACTCCTCATTAGTGTGTCTGGAGCTCGTTTGCAGTTTTGGCATGCCCATTCTCTCTCTCTCAAATAAATAAATAAAATGTTTTTTAAAAAAAAAGAAAGAGGGGATTTCTATGAATCCCAATCAATTTGATGAAGATATGTGTAGAGTGCATTAGGATGAATTTAAGAAGCTAAAACCACACAGCTTTTTTTCATGTATATGTGAATCCTTCCTCTAATGGTGCATGGTCTAGGTTCATGTTGCATTGATTTTCATTTACACAAGTCATAGAATCTAGTAGAGTTCACCATGGGCCCTGCTTTGTAAAACAAAATATTCCCCTTTAGCTTCTCAGAATAGAACATTATATGATATCCTTGCAAGAGAACCAAGTAACGAGTAGCTAGGCAACCAGAAGCAATTGAAAAAAAATTTTAAAGGCCAAATAGGTGTTATCAATAAAATATTTCATTTTTAAGAAATATGGAATATTACTGTTTATTACCAAAATTTAATGTAATGTCTTTTATTAATAACTCCTTATGAAATTTATTAGAATATTTCCCATGTCTTTCTCTGATTATCTAGGTGTGTTTTGAGAATTTACTTAGCTGCTTCGCTTGGGATACTTTCATTAGAACTGTAAATTAATTTATTTTACGTACTGTCAACATAAGAGTTGAAGCCCTGGGCTTAATGGGACCATTACGCATCTATATGGCCTCTTGGGGGCACAGAATGATTCTGCTCCAGGTGATGACCCCTGTTAGAAGGACAGCAGTGGACCTGCATTCTGCTCTCAGCTGTATCTCTGCAGGTAGATAAAGAGCTCCAGGTCACCTGAGCCCACAGACACACTAATGAGGAGTTAGCTTGAAAGCAGTGCATCTTGCTTTTAAAGTCACATGTGCTACATTCCAGAACGTTATTTGAGGTTATTTTTTGTGTTACTAATATTCAACCCATTCAAGCTAGTTTTAGCAACATGTAGGTAAGAAATGTAGAATGTCTCTAAACTAAAGAACAAGAATGGGGCTGGATGTTTAGTATAAGTCATTCACGGTTCTAATGTCCTTACACTGCTGTATACTTTTTACATTTTATTTTTTATTTCATTTTTGACAATTTCATCCATGATGAATTCACCACCCTCATTGTCTCCTCTTGACATCTTTTCACTCCTGCTAAACCCACGTTCTTCCCATCAATCCTTTTCTTACTTTTGTGTCTTGTTTTCTTTTAATATTTTATTTATTTACTTGAGAGAAAGAGAGAGTGGGAGAGAGAGAGCGAGAGAGAGCGAGAGAGAGAGGAGAGGAGAGAATGAGAGAGCATCCCTCCAGCCACTGCAAACCAGACACATGTGCACCCTGTGCATATGACTTTACATGGGGAATTGAACTCAGGTCCTTCTGCTTCGCAGGCAAACACCTTAATTGCTGAGCCATCTCTCCAGCCCCCAACATTCGTGTCATCTTTTGTGACTCACTGAGTTAAATTTCGGCTGCTTGCATGAGTAGGAGTGGAGCTATTTTCTATAATATGGGCAACTGACCAATGGCTACACCATGAAAGAATCTGCCTGCCTCTCCCCACATGGCTTTGTGGTCTCCTTTGATTCAAGTTTACCTTTCCTCGACTTGTTAACCACTGGTTCCAGCCTCTGAGAGTTCCCCTTTCATTATAAACCAGTCACTGAGGAGACTCTAGGCTAGCCTAGTGTCAAGAGCATGCCTCTGACATGTGCAATGTGACCAGAGTACACCTTCACATGAAGTTTGTAAGGCTCCATAGGAACTATTTACTGCATGCACATCTGTGAGGGACTGGTGAGACCCAAATCCCCAGAGGCACTTGGAAAGGAAAAAAAAAATTGTCATCTATTGTATCTTGCCACAATGCTATATTTTTGAGTCACCTCATTTCATTCTCTTTAGGAAGAATAATGGCTGCCCCCGTCAGGAAAATGTTATGTAAAGAGCATAAGCGACTCCCATGGGAATTCATTTGGCTTTTTCTCTTTAAGTTTAAAATCTCTCTTTGTCTTCAAAGGAAAGCTGTCTCATCTGACTGAACGAACTGACTAGCAATGCTGAGTCACCGAAGAAATCCAGAGGTAGCTGCACTTACAGATTCTACCAAGTCTGAATTCCAGAGAAGATTGGATGCTAAAGGAGGAGAGAGTGGGGAGGTGATTTAGGACTTAGCCACGTGATGAAACCTAGACTCACTGCTTTAGGCCAGAGGAAAAAGCCTTCCCTGTTCTCATTGTCATGCACCTTGGACATTTTTGGCATAACAAATATATGCAGTTCTCAAAAGGGTGTTGATTAAATCTTTCCTGAGAGTTCATTTTGCAATATTCCTACTGTCACAATTTAAAGAATCCATTCTCAATACTACTACATATTGATATCCCCCCCCCAAAAAAAAAAACAATCAGACCATTTCTGAAGTCCAAGATTCTCTCATCATTGTACTGCTCTTAGAACTGTGTCTTAAAGACTTTAACTGATTTAAGCTAGACAGCTAGATTAAACTTTAAACTAAAAGATTGAGCTAAAATCTTGACTAAACTGGACAATTTCCTGAATGCTTATAGAGCAAAGGCAGAGGAAGTTTGCACACAAAGGCTTATGCCTTTTAATGTGGTAGGAAGAAGAGTCATTGCCAGGGGTTAGTACAGGGTCTCCATTTTATAAAGTAAGAGCAATCCAGTTCAGGCTTAACTATGCATGCTTAGGAAGATTTGCCTGCAAGAGCAGTGTGTCTGAGACATAACTATGTATAGTACAAGTTTTCTCTTCTGTGCCTTGGTTCTGTTAAAATTGGGCCACAGGTTATTAGATTAAATTTAGTTTATGGTTTTAACCTATGTTCTAATTTATGTATTTCTTCAGAGTGTGGTCACTTGGCAACAGAGACTTGCATGTCTAAGAACACATATTACACGATAATAGTATCAACATCAAAGGTTAACTTGATGAGCACATAAAATTTAAATTTGAATAAAAGCCATTTGTTTCACATATCAGTCTAGGGAACACATGTTCAGCTTCCACTGAGATCTAAAATATTTAAGTAATGACATTCCATCTACACTGTAGGGAGGACCTTCCTCATGTTCATTGAGCTTTTTATCAAGACAAACCCATCCATCAACATACCAGACTAAATTATACAAGACGGTTACATAACGAAAACAGTAAAATGACAGCATTGACAGCAATGGACAAAGACATGAGAAACTTGTTTTTTTAACCCAACAAGAGGTAAGCATAGCTTAGCAAAATTAATCACATACATTGAAAAGGGTTACTGGGGATGGAATCCCAGGATCTTGTATATGCTAAACATAGATTTCACCACTGATTTATGGCCCTACTCCCTTAGCCATTAATTGTTAATATGTTTCTTTTCCATCGTCACACCTTCATGCCCATTCTCCCACAATGTGGGTCTACCTTCTATTGTCAGAGCAAAGGCTAAGTGACTGCTTTTGTCCTGAATTTTGACCCCAATGGTCTCTGAGTGAAAACCACTGGAGATGTGGCTAAAAATGTGCCAATATCACTTTGTTTCCTAAAGATGTAGCGCGATTCCTGTCTCCACCCTCTCCTTGATGGTTTGTTCTCATGGCAATGGAAGTGCAGTTGTGGGACCATTTTGACTTCTCCGCCATGATTTTCTTTGTCATCTTTGTGGGGGGAATCCCTTGGAGAGGTTATTCTGTCCTATCGTTCACACTGTTGTCCTGGCAGAAATTCAAGAAAGATCTGTCACCTTCCCATCAGAAGAGGGGCCAGAGTAGCAGACCTCATTGCCTCGGCTCGCATGGGGCTTAACTCAGGAGCCAAGGCGCCATGCTCCCAGTGACCACCAAGCTCCACTGAGCTTTTTCTCACAGACAAGAAAGATGCATTTTAAAGAATAAACTTTCCTACAGGGAGAAAGTAAGTGTAGGGAGATAAAGCTTACTGTGGAGAGGAAGCAAACATTTTTTTTTTAACAGAAAAAGCAGGGAGAATAGCTCCTGGATGAGGGGATTCCAATGACAGGGCACCTGTTGAAAAGTAAAAGAAGCAAAAGTAAAAGGCTCTCTGAAAGAGATCCTGGAAAGTGGGTTTCTATTGAGCCAGTGGGAATCTTTGTCCTGGGGTTTATAAGGCTTTCAGTATAGAGAAAAAAGTTCCTCTGTAAAATGACTAGACTGAGACAAGAAGTGTCCTTCTGACCCAATCATTGGTCTTCATGCCATTCTAAGTCTCATTTCTAGATTAGGACACTGGTCACCTTCATCTTTGTCTTAGTGACAGAGGGCTCAGCACCTGCCATCTTCATAAGGAAAAAGCAAAACAGAAGTGAGGAGATGCAGAGGAGCTTCATGGGATCTGCTGGAGCCTGCCACGATCAACTCTTGTCCTTCCCAGAGCCCTGATTTCTTTCATGGCTTTTTTTCTCAACCAGCTCCGAGGGGCATTGTCCTTCTTGTCCAGTGTTCTGACTTCATTTTAACTGTTACATTCCCAAGGCAAGGACAAAAGACCAAAGTGCTTATTTTCAAGTTCCCTTCCTTAACTACCTAACAAGTCTCTTCCTTCTACTCTATTCTCCTCTCCCCCCCACCACCACCCACTGTCTACTCAGTGGAGGCATTTTGGATTCTGCATTTTCTGTCACGTCAACAGAATTCAGAGTTCAGAATTCAGAATTTAATTTAGATATATTTGACTCACTGCTCTTTTAAGAGGAAA
The DNA here is from genome assembly GCA_004024765.1 of Zapus hudsonius. Lineage (NCBI taxonomy): Eukaryota > Metazoa > Chordata > Mammalia > Rodentia > Dipodidae > Zapus > Zapus hudsonius. The sequence continues at coordinate 6,278 of PVHP010006172.1, forward strand.
GGGTATATATGTATGCATGTATATATATATATATATACATAATGCTTTAAAATATATTTTTATATTCTGTTCATAGTCCTGTTTATGGTGAATTTCCATTCCTGATTTTTGTCCCCACAGGTCATCTACTTTCAACCAGGGAATGTTAAATTTCCTTCTCCAGGAGACTTTTGTAAATATTATTCTTATTTTTGTGGTGGTATTCTTCATATAAATAACTACTTCAGGTTGAAATTATTTGAGCCAGAGACTATGCTTGTCTTAAAGACATAAAAATAAAGATTTTCTCTGAAGAGATGACCCAGTAGGTGACAGTGCCTACTGTACAAGCATGGTGGCCTTAGTTTGAATTTCCAGAATCCACATAAAAGCTAGACACAATACCTAGTGTCTGTAATGCCAACCCTTCCATGGTGAGATGGGAGGTCGAGGCAGAAACATTCTGGATGTTCAAGGCAAGTTAGCTTGGAGAATGTCATAGTGAACAACCAAGAGACCTTGCCACATCAGAGTGGAAAGCAAGGACCCACACCTGAAAATTGTCCTCTGACAGCTACACATTCTTCATACTGGTATTCATAATCAAAACACACATGTGCACATGCATACACATACACATATATCATGCACACAAAGACTTAAAGAACAGAGATTCTACCTCATGCCAGAAGAAACAATACCACTGTAAAACCACTCTGGTTGGTTACTTTTTGAATCCAAGAATTAAATGCCTGGATTCTCATATTGTTATTCTTTGAGCTACACGTTTTTCCATTTGTAACAGATGGGTTTCCTTTCTCTGAGGTTGGCATGTTTGCAGAATTGTGCATTACGAACTGCTCTCTATGGAGACACAGATTACAGTTCATGTTAAAATCTGTTTGCCTTTGACATCCTTTGGCTCAAATTTGGGCTACATTTAATGGAATTTTAGTGATAGAGAAGTTGGCTAAAATGATTGTGACATGAGTAAAATGTATGATAATAAAGAAATTTTTTTCAGTTATTGATGTATTTCAGCTATTCCCTGCAGGGTAGGTGAGTTTAGAATTTTAGGCTGCGAGTTGATTAGCCATACACAATGACTGGGCCACTCTTCAGACTTTAATCAGGATGGAACCAGCACGGAATTTCCAGGGTGTCCCCTTGAATCTCAGAGTCGTTTTGTTGAAAGGTCAATTCTAGAAACTTCCAGAGCCTTGTGACTTCAAAATCACAAGTCCTTTGTTTTAATTCCCTCTTGGACCTCCTGAATATTTCCGTCTCTGTCCTAAATAAATGAAAATTTCTCTTCTGGAAAGAGTTTTCCACAAAAGTCCCAGCTAAAGGTTGTCTGCTATTGAGAGCTACCTTAGTACCTTAGCTATCTTAGCTACCATGGCTACCTTAGTATGGTTAAGTCAAAAGGAGAAATCTTTGAACATGGTGAGTCCTCCCTGAGTACATTTCCACCATTGTCCTTTAATTATTATTATTATTATTAGAACTTCACACTTTACTGTGATGTATAGAAAACTGTGGAATGATGACATTTTCTTTCTGTGGGAATTTAAATTCTCATCTTTCAACATGATAAATTAAGTTACTTTAATCTTTGTCTGAGCTGAAATGGACATTCAGGAAGCTGTGACTTTCATGTTCTCGTGCGTGCAACATGATTACTCCACCAGCTCTGGAGGATTCAAGTATCAGATAGGATCGTGTTGAGGTTATCATCAAAAGCTGATATCCTGTTATATAATTGAGGCCATAAGGTTGTCAATATCAAACACAGCCATTGCTTCCTTAAATCTGCAGCCTGAAACCCAAGCCAGAATTTTAAGTCACAAAGACATCACTGAGATCATGGGGGAAATTTCAAAGCTATGCCAGGGGATTTAAGAAGCATCGCTTCCATTAATCTTGCTGAAAGTCTCATGACTAAATCCCTATGCATTGCTTTTAAGATTTGCTCAAAAAATGTCTCAGCATACAAAGTATGGACAAGTTATTCATTATGGCTTTTACCTTATAGCATTCTGAAACTGTTTCTAAGTAATTTAGCACTGATTTTCCTCTTCTATGAAAGATCAGAAAATACTTTCTATCTGAGCTGAAGATTTGCTTTATGATAACATAAACTTTAAAAAAGAAGGAAATCAGTTTTTACACCGAGTTTTTATGAAAAGGAAAATTGTAATAAAGCTTAAAAATAACTCGTCTAATTTTTTAAACTTAAAAATAGATTCAAGCTTTGAATTTCTACTGTTTAAAACAGTTTATTTTGTCTCTCTCTCTCTCACACACACATATATATACATATAGATACATATATGATGCTGATTTTATGTACACATTTGTTCATTATATAAATTTGTTTTATTATAAATAATATGCTTCATTAATTACTAGGAAGTTTTTCTACATTCTGGAAATACCAGGATTAATAGGACAGAGTCATTCAAAGTTTGGATGATTAGATACAAACATAAGGTAAGGTATGCATACTTGAAGTAGAAGCCTACAGGAGAGGAGAGGTATACTTAACAGGAGAGGGCCTGAGGTATCCTTTTGGGTAGCTCTTTACATAAAGCTGGAAAGCTATACTATATTGGATTTTATAGAAAGAGATGTTGATAATATTTATCATATTTAGCATATTATGCTGAGATAGGACAGAAAGAAATGAAATGACAGCACAAATGTGAGCTAATAAAATGTTTATGCTTTGGTCATGAGAAGATGGAGTTCTCTAACTTTTGCAGGCAGTTGCTCAGTGAGTTTTGGGACTATGGGCCTGACAACAGTGAATTTGACAACCTGACTGGAGAATCTTGGAGCTGTCTGCGATAGAGAAGCAGTCAAAGAAGAGCTGGGGAAAATGGCCATCGGAATAGACAGATGTCACAAAGAAGAATATCATTAAGGTTATGGACATGTCACCAGGGTTCCATGGGACAAAACAGTTGAGGAGGATGAGGCCATTTGTTTGGGTAACTATGATGTCATCGGTATCTCTGGTGGGGAGAATTATTAGAGTTAGGAGTTATCTTGGGTCTTGATGACGACACACATAAGGAGAGACACGGAGTTATGTGGGTGTTTGCAAGCAGCAGGAAGCTGGTAGTTGGGTAGTATTGAGAAGGGTAAAGATGGAAGGAAGGCATTTTGGATAGAAAGACAGACCTGAGAATGTTCAGGGACCCATCAGAGGGGCAAGTAGGGAGTGAAGCAATGAGGGGAAGGAGAACTCTGTTGGTACAAGCTTTAAGAAGTTGTTCAGTATTCCCTCATGATGTCAAGTCACGCACAGGGTGACTACTCAGAACATTGTTTGCATCTGTCAGGAGCCTGTTGGCTTCAGAAATTATTTTGTTTTTACAAAGCAGGACTTTAATGAAGATTTTTTCTTGTTCTACATCCGGTGTGTTTCAAGGACAGCTGGAGGCATCCATTAGGGACACTTGGGTGCCAGTTTTAAATGAGAAACCATCTTGGAAGCTTTTTTCATTCTCCACTGTAAAATAAAGAAGACTCAAGAAGACTCTGACAGTTCCATACTGGTTCATATGCCTTTCTCCGAGAAATGCCACATGCTACTTTTGCTCAGGTTTTACTGCCCAACGGGAACCTACAAGTGTAAGAACTACAACATTACCTTAAAAACTTATACAAAATTTGTAGAATTCAAAGGATGAACAAGGGAGCAAAATGGGCTGAGTTAATTATATTATCCAATTTTATTATGCTTCTTGAAATGCATATCATATTGGAATCCTCTCATAGCAACACCTGGGAAAGAAAGTTTATAATGCTGAATGCTTTTAATAGGATGAGACAATGAGCACCCTCTGGCATAGTAGTTATGATTAGTCTCATCTGACTGTGACAGGAATAAGGAGTAAACCAGTGGCTGACATAAAATAAAATTTATTGTGTTCTCTTCTTTCAAAGCCTGAATGAGACGTATTGGGACTCCATGGCCATACAGGCTGAGATTTCTTCAACCTAGATCGTCAGTCATCTTCAATGCTGACTTCCACTTTGTATACGAGTTACCTGTTCCCATTCTAGTTCTTACATGTGTCCTAGGCATCAAGAACCTTCTGATAAGTTTTGATACCACTTCTGGGTATATTGCACTGGCTAGAACAAAGACACCTGTCATGGTTGCTGGTTTATACAGGCTTTCTACAAGTTCAATCAGTATTCACAAGTCTCATTTCTATGTAAGCACTGGAGAATCCATACCGCATGTTTGGGCATTTTACATATTGTATCAGGTCTGTGTGGAGAGTCCTCCTTACTTAAAGTTGGAGCTTAATCTGTTTTAATACTTCTGAGCACAGATAGGAAGCAGAGGATCCATGGTCCATATCAGGAATGTAGTAACTCATTGGGACTATTTACATTTTGGAACTAGAATCAAGATATTTCAAATAAGAGGATAATGATTTGGCGTTAGAGAGAATTATTTGGTTTTGTGCTAGGAATAACATATGTTTTCATCTGGCATATCAGGCTGCTTCCTGGCTTCATCTCATTCCCAGTGCTGGTGGGAGACAGTAGTGCTCAGAAAGGTTTGATCAATGCTGCCGATTGGTTATGAGTTTGACTAACTATCTATAAAGGACTGGGCTCCACATGAGTTCTAGTTAGGGAGCTCCAAAGAGTGACTTTTGGAGAGTAGTAAAGATTCATCACTTTGCTTTCCTCCCATGAAGAGAGCTGTGGGATGGAACAGGGTGCTCTGCCAAAGAGAAGTTATAATGCACGTAAGAGATTCAAAAGCAAGAGAGGTTGGCAGCTGTGTGTGACCCACCATTGGACCTGGCAGAGATCTCAGGAAACAGCACAGCCTTTGATGTTACACTTTTGTTTCCCATTTGTTCTTTGATAGAGCCTGCCAGCTTCACAAGCAGATGTTGGACTTATTATTGTGTTGGTAGTAGTAACACAAATTTGAACTGTAAGAAAATGTATTATTCAGGTTGCTGAGGAGGCATACTTTGCCAAACATACACGAATTAAACATTCATCAGAGCAGGCTTTGATGGAGCTCCGAAATGACTGCTCTGGGTTTAGTGATACCACAACTCAAGGAAGGAAGCGTGTGGATGACACAGAGGAGGACACCTGACCATCTCTTCTGGCCTCCATACATGTGCACATGTGGCAGGCCTGTCTGCACACACATGTGAATATACCATACACACCACACTTTTACACACACATGAGAAAAAATAATTTAAGGAACATGGAAAGCAAGAAGGTGGTCAGATTTCAGTGATGGCTAAGACTTCTAAGTTTGGTGTCCCTTTCAGTTGTGTCCTTTATGATGGACAATTGAGTCAAAAGAGAAGAGGATATTTAACGTTGGGGGCTGTTTCATCTAATGAAGAGTAAAGTGACTGGCTTTATAAAATCAGAGAATGCATATACGTATAATTAGCATTGATATATATATCATATCGATATATATGTATATATATGATATATTAATATATATAGACATATATATCAAGGCTAATTATAGAGAACAAAGTGCCTGTTATTTATAAATTTTAAAAAGTTAATTTTAAAAATTATCTTTACATTTCATATATTACTAATGTTTCTTTTTTATCCATAATTAGATACATTTTTATCCATAATTTATTTTTATCCATAATTAGATACATAGATACATTGAATGAGCAAATAATGAGTTGGTATCCCCATTTCCCCAATTTCTCTCTTCCTCGTCCCCAATCCTCCTCCGTGGGCAGTCTGGATCAGGCCATGGGGTTGGGAGTTCTGGATAGCCTAGGAGTCAGCACAGTTCCACTCCAGTTTGTATGTCATTACTGAGGGGGGGGCAATGTCTCTGGGAGTTCTCCCCCACTATGGCTCTTATGTTTCTTATCTATTAAAGAAAGTATATTTTCATCTAATGTTTTAAGTTTTTACCATTGTGAGTTTAACTATGTTCTTTGTATTCCTGAGCAACTCAAGTTCTTTTTATAATTTCATAGTGTTTTCATATCAAGAAATTTGTCAAGACGTTAGCCTTTCTTTCTGATAAAGAAACATAAATCGAGAAAAGATCTTAAGACTTGACCCTGAACTTGACATACCCTCACTTACTTTAGTCATTTTAAAAAAGATATATGATGATGCCCATGTCACACAGGAACATTTGAAAATGAAATTTTATTATAGGATAGCAAGCCATCTTTTAAAGATCAAGGACACATCGTCTTAGCATATTTATTTGTCCACAGTTTATGTTGATTTTATTCAAAGTGGATATGCATTAATAAAAGATTACTTGTTTATGCCAAGTCATATCATTCTTCTTTTTTTAAAATTTTATTTATTGTTAATAGGTAGACACACAGTATGGAACAAGTCTTGTGTTGGGCACTCCTATTTCCCTTCTCCCTGGACCCAACACACTGAGGGTCCTCCTCAGTGGGATTGCTGGATTGGTCCTTGAGATGGGGGTTATGAATTCAAGGAGCTTTAGCCCGTGTGTGTGTGTGTGTGTGTGTGTGTGTGTGTGTGTGTGTGTGTGTATGTTTTTGTTGTTGAGGGGGGCAATATCTCTGGATATTCTACTCCACCATGACTCTTACATTAGTCTATTATCTTAGATAATCATTGTTTCAGGGAAAACCAGCCACATTATTATATAAATCTGTACAATGTCTCTTGCCAAGAAATATCACACTGAAGTTGGTAGACTGTTGTAGACCATAGATCATCATCTCTAGTTGCAGAATTATAAAAATATCAAACATCTCTCAGTTGATATTAAGCACTTCTGCATCCACACTTTCAAACTTCACTCTGGACAATGAGATGTCCTGTTGTCCCTGCTTATGGCTCAGATAATTACCCTCCTGAGTCTGGAAGGAAATATTCATCAGTAGATATAGAATAAATGGACCATTTTGCTAAATTCCAAGAACTAAGTATGAAACTTCCTTGAAAAAAACTGTGTTCATCTCTGAAATTTAAATGTGTGTCTTTGAGTTTAAATATGGTAACCATATTTAAAAGAGATGAACATTTCAGAAAGTCCTGTACTGTAAGGTACAGTCACTTTGGTATCAGAATTTCCCTAGATTTTTTAAAAAATATTTTATTTATTCATTTTCAAGCAGAGAGATACAGAGAGAGAGAGAGAGAGAGAGAGAGAGAGAGAGAGAGAGAGAGAGAGAGCAAGTGAGTGAGAGAGAGCACCAGGACCACCACCTTGTGGGTCTGGCTTATGTGGGTACTGGGGAATTGAACAGGGGGCCTCAGGCACTGGAGCCAAGTGCCTTAACCGCTGAGCAATCTCTCCAGCCCTTCCCTAGATTTTTTTATGAGTAGGAGGAATTACTGGCTCTTAAGAAAAATAAACTAAATTTCTTCTCTCTTTTGCTCTCTTGTCTGAATTGATGGCTTTTGACTTGCCAGTGCAAGCTTTAAAGAATGGAGGAGCTTGACATGTACCATGTTTTCTCTACTGCATTAATTGAACTGTAAATGAGATTTTAGTCAATAACATACAACATTTCCCAGAGCACAGGGAAGGAAGTACAGGAGAGATGGAGTAGTTAACAAGAGAGGAGTGTGGCCAGAGCAGAAAGCCTCCTTTAGACATCAGTCAAGTGAAGAGCAGTGTGTCTCCATCATGCAACACAAAACCAAATTATAAGTGTGGTAACCAAAGCCCAGAAAGACAAAGATCACATGCTTTCTCTCATACTGGTTCCTAAATCTGAATTTTTGGGGCTGGAGAGATGGCTCAGCAGTTAAGGCACTTGCCTCCAGTGCCTAAGGCCCCTGGTTCAATTCCCCAGGACCCACATAAGCCAGACCCACAAGGTGGTGGCCCTGGTGTGCTCTCTCTCTCTCTCTCTCTCCCTCCTTGAAAAATGAATAAATAAAATATGTAAAAATATAAATGTTTGTACTAAATAAGGGGAAGTGAGACTGAGTATGGGCTGATTCATGGCAGGACCACAGAAGGAGAACAAAAGGAGATGAGACAAAAGGAAGCATGTAATATGAAAGCTGAGAGGAGATTCAGGGGACAGAGGAGAAGAAAGGGGGGAAGGGAAACAATTTTCTTTAATTTTTCTTTAATAAATCTGCAACTTCACAAAAAAGAACATTATTACTATCTTCTCTCTGCTTCTACTGAACTCCTGTTTTTGCTTCTCTGTCAGAATTGATTCAGGACACTCAACTTTGTATTTTAACTGTTACCAGCATAACTTCTCAGAGATGCCATTCTGGTGTTATAATGCCAATCAACTATCTCCTGGGGTGCCCATCTTGTGGTGTGATTCCATGGAGCTGTCCACATGGTGAAAACTAGATTATTTGGTATAAAAGAAAGTCACATAACTTCACTGACACTATCTTTAAAACTCCCATTGGAAGAACTCATCAGGGCTATACAATTCTGCCCCATACTTCTCTCTGTATCCTAACCTCAGGGTGACCTCTTCCTTCCTAGGTCGCTCTTGTGGAGTTTCTACAACCATTTTAGGACTCAAACTTGGGTTGAATTGAGTTCCTATGGCTTTTCTTTTTCTCTTGGCTTCCTTCACCTTTCACCTTTTCAATGTAAACCTCAGATTTCTAAATTTACTTCTATATGATGACTTTTTCAACTTGGAAAGTGGCAGTCAGCTAATTTGTCATCAGACAACTAATTTTGTTTTTGGTTTTATCCAGGTAGGGTCTCGCTCTAGCCCAGGCTGACCTGGAATTCACTCTGTAGTCTCAGGGTGGCCTTGAACTCATGGTGATCCTCCTACCTCTGCCTCCCAAGTGCTGGGATTAAAGGCGTGGGCTACCACGCCCGGCCCATAATTTGTTTTAATAAATGAAATTCATAGGGTTTAGAACAGTTCAACTAGGACCCTGAAGGCCTTTCAAAATTGAAAGTACATTTTGTGGAAGATCTTTTAGTATTAATGCTTTTGCTGCCAATATTCAAAGTATAGCTAATACTAAATATAAATTTATCATATAATAATATTTAGTCTTTTTAAAAATATATTTTTATTTATCTATTTTCAAGGGGCGAGAAACTGACAGAGAGAATGGGCTTGCCAGGGCCCCTTGCTATTGCAAAGGAACTCCAGACTCATGAGCCCCTTTTGTGCATCTGGCTTTACATGGGTTCTCAGGAAACCAACTCTGGTCGTTAGGTTTTGCAGGCAAGTGCCTCAACCACTGAGCCATCTCTCCAGCCCCTCAACATTCAGTCTTTCTGTCAACTTCCTTGTGAAATGCTGTATATTCCTTTTTTTAATCCTTATAATTGATTAATAAAGAATTACTCTTGAGGGGTAGCAATTACTGTATACTTCATTTTCCTAATGAAAACTGAGATTAAGGTGATTAGCAACTTGACCAAGGTCAGAGCAAGTTTGACATAGCATATCTTTTAATCCACACAATTACCCAGTTGAGTGGTATAAAGAATTTAAATACTTCCCCATGCATCACAAAACTAGTAAGGAGCCGATTTAGCATTCCAATTCTCTTCTTACCAAGATCCTTTAAATTCTTCTATGATATCAACATTCTGCTTAACACAGAGGCTCTTTGAAATGTGTTTAAAAGATGAGAAGGCTCTGTCCATTGTCTAATGCCAAAATAATACTGTGTAACACTAAAATGCTAAATTCAGCGACACACATAGTGAATGTTATTTGGCTCATGAGAATGTAAAGTTTAGCTGACTGGCTTACTTGTCTGCAGCCAGCTATGGGACATCTTCACAGCTCTACTGACCAGCAGCCTGGCTAGGTTACCTTGTAAGATTGTAAGGTATCTTTCAATGGGCAGATCTAGATGGGCTCAGCTGGAATGACTATGTCACATGTATCTTGTTTATCACACAGGTCATCTTTGGAATGCTTTCAGGAAAATCTTACAGGAGAAAGAGCAGGAAAAACCCAGTCATGCAGAAACTTTCCAGCCCTTTGTTTATTCTGTAATTACTAAAATCCCATTGGCTAAATCAAGTCATATGACTCAGAATCAATGTAGGAAACATCTATAAAATTAATGGAGAAGGCAATGAGTACATGGGAGGGTAAAGAACTGAATCTTGTTTTACAAAGCACTGAGGTTCTAGAAAGTTCTCATCAGAAGCAGAAAAGGTACCCACTGAAGCTCACTCTTCAAGCAGTGTAGACCTTAACAAAGTAATGTAGCATGTCTTTTGTTATACTGCTACTGCTTTGCTATATAGTCTTAATAGATACACAGTTCAGAATCCAACATTTATCAACAATTTAACAGGTAATCTCTGGTAATGTAAATGCATTATTTTTGTTGTACTAAGGAATCATAGCTACGCTTCAAAAATAAGTATTTATAAACTTAACCATCACACATAGTTAGGCTTCAAAAATAAGTAGTTCCAAAGCAATGCTATCTGAATTTGAAATTCCCTTTTTAAAGAATGCTGGCCCAATTCGCTCAGTGCCTGGGAGTTGCATGGTTCAGAAGTTCGTTTTCTGGACTTTGATCCTGCTTTCTTTTCAAGTGACAATCCATGGGGAAACATGGATAAACACACAAAGCTTCTGAAAGCTATCCCACACCTCTCAACACCAGCCCTCAGCTTACTGTCTGGGTCAGGAACATACCAAAGCTAATCTTGGTAATTGTGTAGTTTTCAGAGAGATTCTTTATCAACTTCGTCTTAGTCCACTGGAGCTTTATGAAGCTAAATTCTAAGCAGAATCAAAGAACATGTGAATACAAGGTTCAGCTCATAAAACTGAAGTTTACAGATAGCTACATATCAGGTATTTGTCAGACCAATTAACAAGGCCTTATTTCTTTGATTTATCAAGATAAAAAGGTGTACAAACCTACTCTAGTTGCTTACTTCACAAACTTGTAAGCAAGTACATACAGGTCAAAATGATAGGAGATCCTGCTATGCAAATCACTTATAAAATCGCTGGTTAAAAAATGTTTTGTCTACCTATAATAGTATTCAAGATTTTATTGCAATTTGTCACACTTTTGCTCTTTCTCTTCTCTTTTCTCTTGTTACTTAGCTTGGAAATCTGCATGTTTCTCCTCTGGCTTCTCTTTGGTCTCATTAAAACCTTCTCCTGGAGTTAAACTTCCATGAGTTTAATCCTACAGAAAGTCCTTACTTTGTACTGATGACAACTGAAAATAGAACAGTGAAGAAATCAGTGCCAACTATACCTAAAGAAGAATGTCATCTGTAAGTAATTTAAAATTAAAAAAATTACAAACCAGTGACCACTTTACTATAACAGTTTATTTTAGTAAAAGCAAATTTCGGTTGTTGAAGAATGTAAGTGATTTAAAAACTGGTTAAATTAAGTTTGAAGTAACTGATATGGCTGTTGTTGAGTTTATGTAAAGTATTTGTATAATTAAAATTAATATATTTAAATTTCATATCCTTATATAAAACTTTCTGGAGAAATATATTTATTTTAGAAATTGACTCAAACACATGGAGGCAGAGTGAAGAGTAATGTTTTGTACACTTGAAAACTGGAGAACCATCAAAGCCAATGATAGAATTAATCCTAACATAGATCAAGCTCTTGGAAGTTGGGTAAGCAATTATGGGAAGCCCCAGTTTAATAAGAAACCAAGTTCATTTACCACTTTCCACCTTTGTTCTGTTCAGGTCCTTCATGAAGTGGAGGATGCTTGCCCATGTTTGAGGGGACAGATCTCTATTTGTTGTACCACTTCCCATGTTAATCTCTTCTAGAACTTTCTCCTCACCCTGACATGGAACTAGAATGAAGATAGAAGAAAGGGGAAATAGGGATGAAGGAGATAAATGGCCACTCAGCAAACAAGGTAAGGGACAGAAAAACAAAACAAAAGATACAGGGGGTAAAGGTTGTTCAGTAGGGGTTGATGGGGGAGGAAGTAGGGAAGGATTACATAAAACTAAAGACAACATGAATCAGTTCCACAGAAACTTTTAGACTATTGGAAATTAAAGTAGATAAATTGTAAACTATGCTTGGAAATCTGGAATCATGAAGCAGATTAGTTAGGATACTGCTGTACTAAGAGGTCTAACTTAATGTTTTACCAGCACAGTTTTTAGTACTAGGCTATCCAGGGTTCCCTGCCACAAGGACTGATCCAGATGGCCCACGGAGGAGGATATCCAGCTGATTGGGGATGGGGAGGGGAGCATTGGGGAATTGAGGATAACAACTCATTGTTTGCCCACTGAATAATGTAACTCATTATGGACAATAAATATATATTTAAGACTTAAAAAAACAGACAAAAAATATGAAGACAGATACTCATTAATTAAGCAATTCTCAATTGCCTTGTTGAGTCAGGATTGTCTTCTGATGCTGTAATGTGTTTATCAAGCATATTTTTGAGCTTGAAGACCTCAGGGGAACATTATTCTCTGGACAACCAACCTATGTAGCCTGCTTATCAAGTTCCCCCATGCATCCTTGTTGGGAATCCCTTAAATTATTCCATTAAAAAACATTACACAAATTAGAATCAATGTGTTTGTAGCCTGGAAGTTTCTAATGGTCTACCTGTATAGATCATTTAAAATCACTTGCTGACTGATTAAATTAAATAATAAACATTGCTTCTTATGAAGCTTAATTTAATGCAATTTTATGGAGAATTTATGAGAAAGTAACGTAGACACGCAAGGACATCCACACATATTTGACTGTGTTTAATTGTAAAATATCTATCTACAGCATACATCTGTAGGTTCATTATTGGGTAAAATGAATCTATATTCAAATAGAGAGCTGTGAGTCGCTTATGACTAATAATCAAATCTGTCATTTAAAATATATCAATCTTGTAAGAACAAACTGTAGATTGCACTTATAGACATGCTGCATGGGCCTCATTTTCTAATTCAGAAAAACTGTAAAATATATTTTCACATTACTATTTACAGACTTTTAAATGATAAATGAGTGGTATTTAATTAGGAAAAGACAGAACAATTTAGACTGCATGATTTTTAGTCTTTTATTTTGAAATTTCATGTTCACAAGAAGTTGTCAGGATGGATAAAAAGAATTCATCACGCATTGCTTTCACCCTGTGGACTGAATGTGAGCCACTGTCTCAAGCCCCTGCCTCCATGTTTTCCTGCTGTGAATGGACTGGAACCCTGAATAAACCCTTCCTTCCTTTAGTGTCTTCTTGAAAGTAACTAGTACACAAATAGATTTTATGTGGGTTTAAGCTTACATTTTTGGACATAAATCTCAAGAAAAGAAAATGTTGTATTGTAGGTAAATGCACAATTAGCTTTTAAAATTTCTCAAGGTTTCCATTTGCCATTCCTGTAGGCAAAGTGCGAGAGATTCCATTTCTTAGCAGCATCTAGTATTGCCAATATTTTTATTTTAGCTTTTCAGGTGGGCAATGTTGGCACATCTGGTAATATAATTTGCATTTTCCCATTTGCTAATGAGTAGTTTCATGTGAATTGTGTCATCCATAGACCCTCTTATAATAAGAAATGATTTTTTAAAAATATCTTTTAAAACAAAGATTCATGCTGGGCGTGGTGGCGCACACCTTTAATCCCAGCACTCGGGAGGCAGAGGTAGGAGGATCGCTGTGATTTCAAGGCCACCCTGAGACTACATAGTGAATTCCAGGTCAGCCTGGGCTAGAGTGAGACCCTACCTCAAAAAACCAAAACAAACAAACCAAAAAAACAAAGATTCATTTTCTACTGGTCTTTTTTACTCTTGAATTTCAACTGTCCTTTATATGTTCTGTATATGAATTCTTTATCAAATATCTTTCACCCCATGTGTTATTATTTCATTCTTTTAATTAATTAATTAATTAATTATCTGAGAGCAAGTGAGAGAGAAAGAGAAAGGATGGATCTCCTGCCACTGCAAACCAATTCCAAATGTATGCACCACTCTATGCATCTGGCACTACAAGGGCCCTGGGGTATAGAATCCAGGCCATAAGGCTTTGCAAGCAAGTGCCCTTAACTGCTGAGCCATATCTCCAGCCCCTTTTAATAGATAGTGATCTGTTTGTATTAAGTTATATACACTTGACCTCACAGTCTACTGGTGTGTCAACTTCTTCAACTGAAGTTGAGAAACCTCATCTCATTATAACTTCCTCTATATTTCCCAAGAGATAACATTATTTTCTCTAGTATTTTCTTCTATATTTTGAAAAAAAATATACAGATGGTATAATACTTGCTCTGACCATCCAACCTAAATCCGAAAGCTCAAGAGAACAAAGGATGTCCACTGCGTTGAATTAATTGTTTAACCATTTATTTGCTCTTCTTTTACATCCTGGTGTTCAAGAATTTTTCTTTTATTATTTGTTTCCGATTAGAGAATTTTTCTTTAGCTATTCCTTGAGGGTAAATTTGCTGATGAAAAAATTCTTTTCTCTTCATATGATGATATGTTTTTGCTTCCATTCCTAAAAATTTCATTTTGTCTATAAAAATTTGGGTTGACAGTTTCTTTATTCAGTATGTGACAAACATTTTCCCATTTTTTTCAAGTTCTCATGGATTCTGGAAGGAAATATGTAGCCATTTTAGTGTTTGTTTTGACTCCTTTGGTTTTTTTTAATCTCTATTTCCTGGGGTGCTCTTCACCATATTTCTTCGTCTTTAGCAGTTGGATATGAAGTACTGTGGTATGCGATGTTTTTGGTTTATCTTGATTGAGTGTCACTCAGATTCTCATGTTTGTAACTTTCTTTCTCCCTTGTGTTTCCCTTGTGCTAAATTTGGGGAAATTTGCCACTATCTATTTGAATATTTTCTTTCTTTTCCCCTTCAAATCAGGTGACTAAACACTAGATCACTTGATGGAACCCAGTTTCCTAAATTTTAACTATACCACGTAGTTTCTCTGTTTTGCTTAGATTAAATCATTTATATTCTTCTGTCTGCAAGCTTTATGTTTTCTTCCTCTATCCTTTTGTTGTTGAAATAGTTCAATAGTTTTTTTGTATTTTTTTGAGATAAGGTCTACTCCAGGCTGATCTTGAACTTACTCGGTAGTACTAAACTGGCTTTAAACTCACTGTGATTGATCCTCTTACCTCAGCCTTCCGAGTGCTGAGATTAAAGACATGGCTGACTCAACAGCTTACTTTTCTTTTGAATTTTAAAAATTTCTAGTTGGTTATTCCAAAAATTTTATATGTGTTCTGAAACATCCTATTTTTTAAATTTGTTTCAATATTTGTAATTGATGATGGTGTATTGATTGTCTTTTCTCATTCAGATGGATGATTTTATTTTCTTTTTTATTGGTGTTAAAAAGTGGTTTTCCATTAAAGCTTGGTCATTTCTGAGATTATGCTGAATGGCTCTGTTCTTACAGATTTTTCTAGACATCTTGTTTAGCTATTGCTACATGAGGATAGATACCCAGATTTCCCACTTCTTCAGGAATGGGAGGTTTGAGGTTTTGCTGGGAGAGGTTTTCATTGGTTTTTCCTGATCTCACACTTACTGGAAAAAGCCTGTTGTCTTGAATTTTTTCACATATGTGTTGTTTGCTCTAACTCTCCTGAGAGGTGGAAGTGATCACTTAACTAGGCCTTCTCACTTCTCACCCTAGTAAAGAGGGAGACTTATCTCACTGTCATCAGTCAGCCGGGCAATGCCACACATTGCATCATATTGTTAATTGGCAATAGTCTGCAGCTGCATAGACCTACATTCTTATTATGGGAGAGAAGTAAATTTGTCTTTGTATAAATATTGATGGCTTCATGCTTGCAGATGAAGATACAGTTGACCTTAAGCTTATTCACAATATCTAAAATTTACCCGTGAGAGCCTACGAAGATAAAATGAAATCCACAGCATAGAGAGTGAGAAGTAACCTTGCCAACGTCTGTGATAAACAAGACAGCTGAGCCATGCATGCCTCTCATCATGAATTAGCACGATCTCTGAAGAAGATATTAAGACATTTTACCATTATCCCACATCTCTGGTAGTATAGGTCATTCCTAAAACTACAATGTTTTGCTTGTTTAGAATGGATACTTTTAATACCATGACTTTTTTGTCTGTGCTTTCTCGCAGCTAAAACAATTTCAGGCAGCCAGAGGAGAAGGACATCACCCTTCACAGGAAGCAACAAGGCAGCAAGCAAGTGAAGCTGAAGGCTTATGGAGGAAGATTCATTGTCTGCTTCTCTCCTTCTGGGGTGGTGTGTACAGTTCCTACTGAGCTCTGATAAAACATGCATATTATCACATCCCTAATTTTTAAGTCTAGCAGGGTCTAATGCTGGTATAGTACAGTGATGTCCCATTACTTATAAAAATCTAAATGAACATTAATTCATTTTTGAAAAACAATTTAGTAACAGATATTAAACAACTTGAAGAAGTTCAGAAATATAAATCCATTTATTCAGCTTTATAAAACCTTATTATTGAAATACACAGGATTTGATCAAAGCATGAAGTATAAAGAATTCCCTGTAACATGCTTCAATATTAAAATTATTAGAAACAAGCTATTGTTAGAAATAATAAACAAGTAAGAAATTCTTCACTCATGACGAAGATTATCTTGGAACTATTGGGAAAGATTGAGTAGCAAAGGGAATCTTAGATGCTAAATGGGCAAATATATAAAAAGACCTGATGTAAGAAAATAGTCTGATTTGCTAGTAAATTTTCTCCTATGCTCTTGGTTTATTTTTGTTTCAGAGTGATTCTATTCTCAAACTGTTTCTCTTTAACCTATTTTCTACATTATTTTCATAGTTATCTATGCATCTCTTTGCATATATAAGGGATATGAATTGTAGTTACATGTTAGCAGTACTTTGTTGGGCTGTGAGATTACACATGGTTTTCATTCTTTACATAAAATTTTCTTTTCTTAATTTATGCGATAAGCAGATCGAGAAAGCAATTTTAATTCCACTGAGAGTCATGATTTAAAAGATATTCTATACATATGAGACCAAGGAGCTCATCAGCCATTGACACATCTAATCTCTTTTTTCTCTTGGAGGATGAAATCATTCTATTCACAGAAGACAAGGTTTTGACTCTCCTGTTCCACCTCAGAACTTTTCTTTTAGGAATATCTTTCTTCTCTCAGATTATAAGGTCAGGGGAGGAGAGTGAGAAAAACTTTCTCTTCAAAATATCCTCTATCAAGTTTAAAAATATTCCATTTCCCACAATAGAAGCAGACTTTAGAATTTCTCTCTTACTACCACACACACTACTTCACATACTTGTCCAAGACTTTAACATAAATGAGTTCATAAATAAGACCTAAATAAGTTTCAAAGAATAGACTCTAAAAGTTTTAAGTCACTTTTCTTTGGAAACAATGTAATCACTTATTAGTTCAATCTACAAATTGAAAACTGGTTTGACTACATATTTACTATATAGTACCACAAGACAACATGTGCTTTTGTCCTTGTGTAACTACAGTTTAAAAGAAGAGAAAACATATTTTAAAGAACATGCCAGACAGTGAAGTGTAGAGATGACTTCAAAAAGTTACAGGCTCCTGTACTCAGCTTTATGTTGCTGCCAAAAATAAATAAAATAAATAAGTAAATAAACAAAAAAACACCCACCTACCCAACCAACCAACCAAACAAACAAACAAAAGCCAACCTGAAATCTCAACTTAAGAGAAGAAAATTACTTTGGCTCAGTTTCAGAGCTTTAGTCCATGATTACCTGGCTCCATTGTTTCTGGGCCTGTAGTGAGACTGAAGCATCATGGGAGAAGAGCACAGTGTGCCATAGCTGCTCAGGAAGCCAAAAGTCAAAGCTCAACTTCCAAAGTCATGGCCAATGAGACATCTCCTGCAACTAGGCCCCGCCTCTGAAAGTTTCCATCATGCTTTGAATAAGTACCTGTTGGTTCACATGAAATGTATATAATAGCAAAGAGAACTGCATCGGTAGAAATGAGGAAATTAGATGAGATCATTTGAAATTATTGATTTTTTATGGCAGTTGTGAGTTCCTAAATTGGTAGCTTAAATGGTTTGTTTTAATAGGTTTCTGAAGACTAAAATTAGAAAGAACTTTAAAAAGCATTTGTAAATGAGATGTTTAAATATAATGAGCTTTGTATGAATGAAATTGATTGTTAAAAATCTGTAAGTGTGTACCTGAGTTTGTACATGAATGTACAACTCTTGCACTTACCTTGAATTGGAAAGGGCAGATACCACTGTTTATTTTAGTCTTAACTTGTAATATAGCTTTTTAAGTTCCTCAGACCAATTTTATTACTCAGACGTATTTGATCATGTAAGTGATCAGTGATTAATGGGCATTTTAATGTCTAGTGGCAAAACATATTATAGTGTTTATAATTTCATTACTAACATTCTTATTTTCATATTATATTGTTATTCAGAATGGCTTAAAGAGTGGAAATATAGAATGTGAACTGTGATTAAATTTTTACCTGTGTTCACAGTAACCTTCTTTGTATGCAGGTCATAGGCACTTGCATACTGGGACACATTTGGAGACTGTCAGTTGGTTTGTTCTTGGTATGATAAGGTTTCTTAACAGCAGTGTCTGAAGTACCTAACTGAATCTCATGATGGTTTAAATCATGCCATGGTGTCTCAGTTCTTTATTATTGTGATGTGTATTTTCATTTTTGGACCATTTACTTCTGTTAGGCAGACTTGTTTTATTTCCTAATTTAAAAAAAAAGCACTCCTTTTTTTTTCCTGATAACTCTTATTATGATGTATCCTCCACCTTTCCCCTCTGTAATTGGTGTAGCATTAAATCTAATCTATAATATTTGAAAGAAGATTTTCCTTATTTTTATTTAAGGACTGTGTTTGTATTCCTAATTGTTAAATTACATATAGCCAGACTTTGTTAATCTGAATTAATAGACAAAACTAAGTAGAAATCAACATAACATGTCATGGAGCCAGTTTTTTTGGTGCACACCGATAGAATATTTCTGAAGCGACAAAGGCAGAAATATTAGGAGTTCAAGGTCAGCCTGGGCTACACACTTCAGATGAAACCACAGAGGAATTGTCAAAATAAGCAAGACTGTTGCTTCCACAGCGAGCTTGACAATGTATGCCAGGGTGATGTGACAGACAATGCACCAAAACTGAAATCCAGAAGATGCTGATCACAACACTAAAACAGACTTAAAACCCTCCCACCAAGGCTCAGGGAAATTTGTGGAAGAGGGGACAGAAGGACTGTAAGAGCCACAGGATGGGAGTCAATATTCAGACGAGATCGGGCGTGTTCAGGGTGGTATGGCCGTAGACTGGGAGTCAATATTCAGAGGTGTTGTTTACACCACACACTGACTGACTGTTGTTCTCACAGCTCATAACCCACAACACTATGGTGACTAACAGCAATCCTACTGAAGAGGGCTCTCATTGGAATGGGGGCAAGGAGGAGGGAAATGATGATTAGTCCATATACAATTAAAGTTTTTAAAAATGAGAAAAAGTCAGGGAGTTCAGTGAAAAGGTGATCAGCTGCATCACTGTTATTACTAAATTGTGAAATGTTTCTCTTACTAACATCATACTTATTGACTATTCTTCCTCGTTGTAGCCCAAGGTTCTGGATCTTCAGAATGGTTGTCACCTTAGACCAGATCATTCTCATTTGTAGTATTTTCCTTGTGCCTTGTAGGATATTACAAGTATCAGTGAATTCAAATGCTGGTAACAGCCATTCCTTGTTATGACTACCAAAAATTTATCCAAATATTTTCATATGTCCTGAGGGCCCCAAATTGGTCCATTTTGAATGCTGTGACTATGCTAAAATTCTTAAAGTCCAGGGCAGCCAGCAGGACCCAGTATTGATTCAAATGCTAGTGTTCCAAAGCCAACTAATGTTGGCTTGACTGAATGTGGTAGGATTTAAAATGTTCCATAGGGCCGCATATAAAGTTTTGTTTACTTTCTTCATCATTATGAAAAATTTTTCCAAAAAAAAATCTTGGGTTGGGGAGATGGCTCTGTTGTTAAGGTGCTTTTCTGCAGGTCCTAACAACCTGAGTTTGATTTCCCAGTACCCATATAAAGCCAGATGCACAAAGTGGTACAAGTATCTGGAGTTTGTTCACAGTGGCTAGAGGCCCGGCACACCCATTCTCTCTGTCTTTCCTCTCTCTCTCTCTCTCTCTCTCTCTCTCTCTCTCTCTCTCTCTCTCTCTCTCTCTCTCTCTCTCTCTCTCCCTCTCTCTCTCTCCTTGCAAATAAATAAAATATTTTTTAAAATTTAACAGTGTGAGGTTAAGTTTTGTTGTCAACTTGATGCTTTAATTATCTTGGGTGGGTCTCTGAGGTTGTTTATAGGAAGGCAGCCCTCTCAGTAGGGGACAGAATGGGAAAGCTAGAAACAAACTTTCCTTTCTGGGAGTGCAGTGCATGAAGCAAATTCCAGACTCAGGAACCAGCAAGTCTAGGGAAGGATTGCAAGACCCTGCCCTAAGGCTATATAAAGGGGAAGGAAATCCCTCTCTCCCTCTGCCTCCCTGATGGCTACTTATTACACATCCCTTCATCAGGACCAAAATGAAAATTACAATGACTAAAGGACCAGCTGCTCCCCAGGAAGCCTGCAGGCCTTCAGTGCTGGATTGGGACTGCTGAGGCATCCAGCCATGAGACTGAGAGGCTGTCGGACTCCAGAGCTCGCAGATTGTTATCATGGGACTGCCTTGAGGTAATCCAATACCCTCCCCCATTTTTATTACAATTCATTCTGTTGCTACTCTAGAGAACCCTGACTAAATCCTAGAGAAAGGTAAAGGGGTTTGGGTTTCTTTTTTGTTCCATTATGGTGGGAAAATGCAGAGTGGCTCAGTTCATGTGATGGAGCACGTGAAAAATCTGTACCCACCACAGAATGGGAAGCAAGGAGTGCCACAGGAATCGAGGGTTGGCTACAACCTGTTTCTTCCAGCTGGACCCACATCCTGAAAACTTCCCAGCCTTCCCAGTGGTGCCCCCAATTTGAGAATAAGTGCTCAAAATATTGTCCAGTGTGGGCCACTTCAGATTCAAACCCTAACAGCCTGAAACTCCAAGGAGACTCAATAGGATTTCAACATGGTCGCATGAAGTTTAGAAACTTCTTTTTGATATAAAAAGGTCATGTAAAGGTGTGTATATGAAATTTACTAACTACAAACAAAACTTTGATACATTCAATGAACACCTATTTCTAAAGTACATGTCATTTGGTATGCAAGCACAGGGAGACAGACAGAATAGAGACAAAGTGAATGGGCATAGCAGGGCCTCTAGCCACCACAAGATGCATGCTGTATGCACCTGGCTTTATGGGGGAACTGGGGAAATAAACCTGGGTCATTAGGCTTTGCAGGCAAACACCTTATCCTCTGAGCCATGTCTTCAGCTGGACACCTGTATTCATATTTATTTTTAATTGTCACTGCTTATTTATTTTGAATAAATTTATTTATTTATTATTAATAAGTAGAAACACTGTATGAACAAGTCTTGTGTTGATACCCAATTTCCCTCCTTCCTGACACTAAACCACTGAGGGCCCTCCTCAATGGGATGGAGGACTATGAATCTTGTGAGCAGTAGCCAGTTTTTGGTTTTTGGGGGACTGGGTGGGGAGGCAATGCCTTTGGATATTCCACCCACCATGACTCTTACAATATTTCTGCTACCTCTTCCACAAAATTCCTTGAGCTATGGTGGGTGAGTTTTAAGTCTGCTTTACTGTTGAGTTTGTAAGAGTCTCTGGGTTTCTGCTTTGAGCTTTTTTGAGTATCCTCAGTTTCTGTCTCCATTACCCTTGCATAGGTTGTCTGACTTGCTGCAGAAGCAGCACTCTTGCTTATCTCACCACATCTTCTATGCTTTGATTTGACTCCTAGATGATGTCTTAGAGGTGGTTCATCTCCTACCTGGTAGTCAGCCATCATCTCAGGACTTGTTGGTGGAATTTTGAAATCCATTAGTCCAGCAATGTGCATTTGAGTTTATTCCAATTCTTAGTTATTGTGAATTGAGCAACTATAAACATGGTTGATCAGATGCCTCATTGTTGTTGCAAGGAGCCTGGGTCCCTTGATAGCTCTATTTGCATCTTTTTTAGGAGTCTCCACACTGGTTTCCAAAGTGGTTGTACATGTTGGCATTCCCAGAAGCAGTGGATAAGGGTTCCTTTTCCCACACATCCTTGACAACATCTATTGTTGCTAGATTTTTTTAATGATTGACATTCTGAATGGTATAAGACTGAATCTCATTGTTGTTTTGATTTGTACTTCCCTGATGATTAAGGACATTGAAAATTTTCTGAAATTGGAATTGGCCATTTGTATTTCCTCTTCTATGTATTCCCTGTTGAGTCCACTGCCCCATTTTTTTGAGTGGGGTGTATGATTTTTTTAATTATTTAATTTTTTGAGTTCTTTGTAGGTTTCAATTATTAGGCTTCTGTCCATGGTGTATCTGGCAAAGACTTTCTCCCAATCTGTTGGCTATTGGCTTTGTGTATGGCATGCTTGTCTGTACAGAAGCTTTTAGCTTGATGAGATTCCACTAGTTGAGTGATTGATGAATTTCCTGGTGTATTAGGAAGTTTTTCCACACTCCCATATCATGGAGGGTTCCACCTATTTTTTTTTCTTCCAGGTTTTAAGTGTTTCTGGTCTTATATTGAGGTCTTTAATCCATTTGGAGTTGACTTTGTGTATTGCGAGAGAAGTGGGTCAAGTTTCATTTTTTTTTTACTACATATGTTTATCTAATTTGCTCCATTGTCGAAGATGCTGTCTTTTCTCCAGTGTATGTTGTTAGGAACTTTGTTAAAGATCAAGTAGCTGAAGTTACATGAACTGAGAGCTGTGTTTTTGATTCTATTCACTTGGTCTGTCTGTTTTTATGCCAGTACCATGCAGTTTTTGTTAGTATGTTTTTGTTGGATATCTTTAGATTGGGTATGGTGATACCTCCTGAGTTGTTTCTTTTGCTGTGGCATTATCTTTTGGATATCTGAGGCCTTCTGCCCTTCCAAATGAATTTTGAGATTATTTTTTCTATCTCTCCAAAGAACATTGCTGGGAGTTTTACTGGTATTGTGTTGAACCTGTTTATTGCTTTATTCACAATATTAATTCTACCTATCCAGGAACATGGAAGACCTTTCCATCTTCTCACACTCTCCTCAATTTCTTTCTTGAGTATTTTTATGTTTGCAATATATAGGTCTTTCATGTCCTTGGTTGTTGTTTTTCCAAGGTATTTGATTTTTTGTGGCTATTGAAAATGGATCAGTCTCACTGATTTCATTTTCTGCATTCTTGTCATTTGCCTACAGGAAGGCTACTGACTTTTGAATGTTAATTTTATATCCTACCACTTTGCTGAAGGTGTTTATCATAGTTTTATGGTAGAGTTTTCTGGGTCCATTAGGTATAGGATCCTTTCCAGTTTGTATCCCTTTTGTGTCTTTCTCCTGTCTGATTGCTTGGGCCAAACCTTCAAGTACTACTTTGAAGAGCAGCAGTGAGAGTGGACACCCCTGTCTTGTTCCCAATCTTAATGGGAACACCTTCAGTCTTTTCCCACTGGGTATAATTTGGGCTTTAGGTGATTTGTATGTAGCCTTTATTATGTTGGCCCAGTCTTTCCAGTGTTTTGATCATGAAGTGATGTTGAACTTTGTCAAAAGCCTTCTCTGCCTCAATTGAAATGATCATGTATTTCTTGTGTTTCAGTTTATTTATGTGGTGGATTGCATTAATTGATTTCTGCAGGCAAGGGCCTTAACTGCTGAACCATCTCTCCAGCCCCATTAATTGATTTCTGTATGTTGAACCATCCCAACATCCCTGGGATGAAGCCTACTGGGTATAGGTAAATAATGTTTTTGATAGGTTGTTGAATTCAGTTTGTGAAGATTTTGTTCAGAATCTTTGCATCTAATTTCACCAGTGATATAAGTCTGTAGTTCTCCTTTCTTCTTGTTTCTGTATCTGGTTTTGGTATTAGGGTGATGCTGCCTTCATAGTAGGAGTTGGGAAGTATTCCCTAGTATCCAATTGTGTAAAAAAAACCTTAAAAACAGTGATATCAATTCCATCATAAAGGATTGGTAGAATTCGACTGCCAGGGAAAGCTGAACAATGATATTCTGAGAATGCAGGGGACATCCTTATGCAACACTGATGGCCTGAGAATGCACAACACACTGCTATATGGCACAGACCAACAAGACAAGAAGTGCCCATCTGTACAATAGTGGCATTCAACTTGTGTGTGGGGGGGTTAGTAATCACTGGCTGGTTAATTGACTAAGAGATTCACTCAGTGGCAAGGAATCCTTACCTGGTGCTGGGATCCAAGGCAACTTCATATGGAGACCTAGAACCTGATGTCCATTAACCATAGGCCTGCAGAAAGGCCACACCCACTAAAATCTCACCAAATCAACAATGTTGGTCCCATTTAACCAATTCTAATCTCACTCTCCATTGCAGATTCTGTTTGTATTTTTCAGAAAGCAACGAGAACCGTGGACAACCTAATTCAAGCATTAGGACCAGAGATGGTGGGGGACCCCAAGCAGGAGATGAACTACCCCTAAGAGGCCTAAGGAAACCTTAAAGGAAGTGGCATGATGGATAAAAGAGTTACCTCCACAGCAAGTCAGATAACCTTTGGAAGGATACTGGGGATTGACACCGAGGATGCCCAACATAGTCCAAAGCAGAAATCCAGAGCCTCTTAAGAGCTTAATAATAAAGCAGACTTAAAACTCATCCACCATGACTCAGGGAAACTTTCAGAAGAGGTGGTGGAGAGATTGTAAGAGTCATGGTATAGGAGAATATCCAGAGACATTGTTCCCCTAGCCACAACACACACACACACACACACACACACACACACACACACACACACAAATGGGCTACAGCTCATGGAATTCCTAATCCCCCATCCCATGGACAATTCTAGCAATCCCACTGAGGAGGGCTCTTAGTTGGTTGGGGACAGGGAAGAGGGAAATTGGGGTACAAACACAAAACTTAGTCATATTAGGTGTCTAATTAACAATAAATAATTTTTTTTAAAAAAGAATGAGGTGGAGAAAGATTAAGAAGGATACCTGACATCCACCTGTGGGGCTTCCACACATTCAAAAACATGCATATGAACATACACACATATGAACATGTATACATACATGTACCCATCTGCATGCACACATACACACACAAGAATGTATCAAAAAACAATGTATCAGTCCTTTTCTATACATTAATGTCTTCAAATTCCACCAAGAGCTTTAATATAGAGACTGTCTCTTAATATATTCTATCAGGACAACTCTACCAAAGCAAGGAGAAACACACTGCCTATCCATTGCAGATATTCACATCCTGACCTCAGTGAAAATGTATATCATATAAGCATATGTATGACTGATACATGTGTCTGCATATGACATAATTGTATATATTGACCTGATTGATATATTGAACTACATTATTAATGTGTTTTCTACGACATGGTACCAAACCCACAGAGAAGTGGATTATAAATAGAAGCATTTTAATCTCTGAGCCCACAGGTTTAAGTATTATTTAAACAATGAGGGGCAGGCAAATGTATGACCACATTGTAGGTCTGTTACAGATGAGATCTCCTGAGGCAGAGGCTGAGATAGAATTTGAGATGTAAAATAAACATTAGTCTAGTTCCATGTGAAAGGGTGAGGAAGGGAGCTGCAGGATGCCCTGGTTCTAACAACTGAGCTTTCTACCCTCACGGTCATGGACATAGAATGACCTCTCTCACTGTGATCATTACAGATGAAGTGTACCCTGCAGGAAGTACATGCTTGGAGCTGTCCACTCAGCTGCATTCCTGCAGCTGGACAAGAAGTCCTTTCTTAAGTGACATCTAAAGTAGTGTACGTCTCTATCACACCAGTCACACAAATCCTTAGCCTTGAGTACAATCTTGTTGGGAGACTTGAGAAGTACACGTGTCAAAGTCCTGACAGTCTAATTAAATCTAAATATTAAGGGTAGGATTTGACATAGCATTTTAAAATTATGCTCAGGCCATGCTAATTTGGAACCAGTACTAAGAATCACTGATTGATAAACTGATGGACAATAATCCTAGCAAAATAGGTAATTTTGAGTGACTTCCCAAAATAAACATTTTTATTATTTTAAAATGTTGATTGTAATAAACTATTCACATACATTTGTGTGCATTCATGTATGTTCATGTGTGTGTGGGTGTGCATGTATATGTGTTCATGTATATTTGTGTGTGTGTGGGTGTGCCCATGAATGTAGAGTCAAGAGGGCAATCATGGGTGTCATTCCTCAGGTACCAGCCACCATTTTAAAGATATCTGCCTTTATTATTTTTTTAAACATGGGTGTTAAGTATTGAACTCAGGTCCTCATACTTGCAAAACAAGGACTGTACTGATTGAGCTGTCTCTCCAGGCCTTTAAAGAAACTTAAATTGCCTTTTGTTCTATAGTTATTTTTTATACTCAGAAGAATAGATAGAAACACACACATAATTTTGTGTAATTTCTTTAAGTATTTCAGAATCTCCAAGCTTGCTCATATGGTGTTTAATCAAGATAACTGTTTTTCTTTCAGTCTCTAAATAGCTTGCTTTAGAATTTAGTCTTCAGCATTATGGAACCTCAGATGGATGAGCTTCCAGTGTTCTATTTATAAATGCATTTCTGACCTCACTGCTGGGAAGGTCACACCTACTGCAATCTCTTGGCCATATGGCTGAGAAAATGAAGCAGTGTGTTTATTCTTCTGAGATCTATGTTGATACTTCAGCTAATTAGTCTCTTCCAAATTTATATCATTGTTATTAGAAGACATGAGACATAAAAAGCTGTACTGTTTTGTTAATAATACAACAACTTACTTTGTGATGAAGCCAGGTAAACCTGCTGGTTATATTAATTAGGAAACAGATGAGCAAAATATTATTAAGTCCGAGTTATATAATCTCTTTTGTCACCATTTAAATGGGAACAAATTCATAGCAAAGATGTAATGTGTGTATAATCGTGATAGCTATTTTAATAAAAATCCTAAATGTATTTTACAGGTAAATCTGTCTCTACCTCCATATTCCTTATTCTTTAGGCAAGACCATATTCATTTTCTGGATTTAGTTCTAATTTAGACTTTAGAACCAATACTGACTTCAAGATCAGGAAGGTCCAGACTCAGTAAGCTTCTGATTCTGCATTGTGACTACCATACTGATCTTGTCAGTTAAGATGCCTCTTCTGCTGATTTTTGGCATCTTTCAGATACAAAGGCTTTCCTCAGTTTACTATAACTCCCTGGTAATTAAACCCTTATACTTATTAGCCCACTTTCTTTTTGGAGTAAAAATAGCAGCCCTTGGTATTAAACTGAAGTAGGCAAATAGATATAGTTTTATTTCTTTCTAATAAATGAATACTTTGGATTTGATAATATTTATTCCTAAGTATACAACAATGTCCTTGATTTCATTTTTGACACCACACAACTGTGTCCGCCTTAAGGTATATTAGTCAAGGATCTCTAGAGGAACAGAACTGACAGAATGAATTGTAGCAAAGAAAGGACTTATTGAATTAGCTCATGGCAGTCTCACAATTACAGTCTGCAAGCTGGAGAGTCAAGAAACCATTAAGTAGCCACTGAGACCACCTGGCTGGATGTCTCAGCAGTCCCAATCCAGCACTGAAGGCCTAAAGGTTTTCTGGGAGTCACTGGTCTTCAGTGTAGGCTGGAAGGCTGAGGAAGCTTTGTCCCAATACTGATGATATATGACAGGCATCAGCAGCCAGGCAGGCAGACGGGAGGCATGGAGAGACAGTTTTCTTTCTCCTTAGGGTGGGGTCTTACAACCTTAACCCAGACTTGTTAGCTTCCTGACTCTCTGGAATTTCCTTCCTACACTGCCCTTCCAGGAAGACATATTCATTTCTAGCTCTCCTGGTCTTTATATCCTCCCCTCTACTAAGAGGCTACCTTCCTGTGAACATCTTCAAGAGACCCATCCAAGATTACTTAAAAGGTCAATTAGACAACAAAACTTAACCATCACAACAGGCTATTTGGAAATCTAATTTTTACAACTATCGTATACTCTATAAATTGTTAACCATTATCTAAATAAACATGCCCTATTGTCTAAACTTAGATCTTGAGTTTTTCACTTTTTTTTTTGCCTCAAATTCTTTATGTAGTCTCAGGGTGGCCTCTAACTCACTTCCATCCTTCTACCTCATCCTCCCTAATGCTGGGATTAAATGTGTGCCACCATTTTCGGCTCACAGTTCTTCTTCTTAATAGCAGATTTTAAATCTTAGATTTAGAATTCTAAAAACTACTGATGTACATTGGAAAGTCAGCAGAATTTCTGTTCTGAATGATGAAGCTCTCAGGATCATTGTGGTTCACAAGGTCATGTTGTTTTTCACGGTCAACTGAGAGCTGTTAGGAGATGACTATTATTCCTCCCTCCTCCCAACTCAGCAGGTTCATGTGCTGCCTATGACTAGAAGGGAGGTAGAAGAAGAAGTAAAATACCTCGGATTTGCCTAACTCAATCACCTTTCAGGACTCTGGGCTGGTTTTGGTGTAACTAAATGAAACAGGATTATGACAGTATTTCTCTTTTATTCTGAGGTATAGGTAGATATGCTTCCTGTCATGTAAAGAAATTTCATCTACACTGTATCTTTCATAAAATACTGACACATACCTTTTGGCTAAAAAAAGAGACTTTAATACTTTAGGAAGTATTTTGAGCTTAAAGGTTGAAATGGCTTATGGGAAGAAAAGAATATTTGAAATAGACATACAGGAGTGTTGGAGACATAAATTTTTCAGGAGTAACTTACGCAATCCAGCAAGTTTTCTAACACTTGGTTCTATTCCCTAGTTTTAGGGAGGGGCAACATGCTTATCCTTTCTTTAATGACTTGTTTGGTCTGATCTTTCATCCTAACATAATTCAATGTCAAATTAGCATCCCTACGTATTGACGTTCTTGCCTTCTATTATTTGAAGTTTTGAATTAAACCCTTCTATTAATCTATGTCTTCAGCCCCTAAATTGTAGAAGCATTCATTTTATAGCTGGATAATAATTTTAATACATAATTGTTGAACTGATTTTATGACGTACATGTATAAATCTTATTAAAGTAATGAGTTAATTTACATTGTAATTAAGGTTTTTCCTTTTAAATATGTCTATGTTCAAGTTTGATTGGGCTATTCTTATATTCATCCAAATCTTGCTTTCTGCTTAATGTATTTTAATGTGTGTGTGTGTGTGTGTGCACATTTACATTTATATATTTAATTGTACCTGAATAGTCTTGCTTCAATCCTTGTCTCTTGAACTTAAGCTCTTCAAGACGTATTTCAAACACCATCTTCCTTTCTCACCAGTGTAGTGGAAATCTACCATTTCTGTTTCTGTGTCCTTATATATCTCTGCTAAAGGACCAGAACTCTCCCAGCACCCCTTGTGGCTGTATTTAGATGGGTGTTACTGGATCACTCCTAAGCTCTCTTTTAGTTATGATATTTTCTCATATCATTTAACTTGAGTTTTGGCACACAGGCTTCATTAGCAGATAGCTGCAATGATTTCTGAGGGAAATTATGAGGGTAAAGCTGCATTTTTGCACTAAATGTTATGAAAAATTAACGAAAGAAAACTATTTTTTAAAAATAAGAATTTCAGTTTAATCTGCATTAAAAGGGTTTGAGAGATGCCTCAGCAGTTCGAGGCAATTGCTTTCAATTGCGTGGGTTCAATTTCTCACTGTCCAGGTCAAGCAAGGTGTATACAGTGGTACATGTGGTTGCAAGAGGGCCTGGTGCACCCATTCTCAATCTCTCTCTCTGTCTCCTTGCAAATAAATAAATCTTCACTAAAATCTTAATGAGAATAGTAAAAACGTTAAGATAAATTGATATTTCAGAATTTTATGAAAGGCATCAGGTTAAATTTATAATGAAAAGATCGAAGTTGATTTTACAAGCAACTAGAAAAATAAAATAAGTGAAGATGTGCTCTTCATTTACTATCATATCAGTAACTATTAGTGTTACAGTGAATATATATGTTGACTTTGTGCCTAAGTGTCGAATGTATAGAAACTCTTTTCTTCTTTCCATCAACTCTGTCTGAGAGAAATCATCATTGTCTCCACTTTAAAGAGGAGGAAGCCAATCACAGTGGGACAGTAACCTCACCCAGGGTCATGCTCTTCATAGTGATACAAGTTTCCAAACCTTGCTTGGAAATAACAATCAATAGCTTAGTGAAAGATATTAAAGGGATTTAGATAGCACAATTTATATTTAGATAACTACTGCCTCTTTACAAGTCAAAGCTGTCAGGAGTTAGAAATGTTTTGCGTGCACATTGCCAATTCCTGCTAGGGGATTTCAAAGTGGATAACCAGAAGGTGTCTTTAGTTTTACAGTTCTAAGATTGCCCACATTTGATAGTTTCCTAAAAATTAAAGCAGTTAATGCTTCTATGTTTTTCCTACCTGACTATTTTAGGCAAATAATTATCACACTCAATTAAAATGACTGTGCAGAGATGTTCCTATGAAGCAAGTTTAAAGCCTCAAATGCCAATGCTGTCACATAGTTAGAGGTCTTTATGAGTCTCTATCAGCTCAGAAATGGAGCTTTCCAACATTATCTGTTTCTACTTATATTCAAATCCCGTCTATTCAGAATAAAAATCAAAAGCTTTACTACTGCCAGCAAATATACTGAAGACAAAAATTACAGTATTTCCTCTTCATCCAGGACAAAAGACTAATATCAAAAACATGGGATTTAATTGGATTCTTTATTAAATGACAAAACGTCCCAAGAAAGATAATATAGATCTTAATCATATCTGGCCTGTGACCCAATTTTGCTCATTTTCTCACAGCAATACATTTCTGTTTTATATTCAGTAAATTACAAATGGATCATATTCATCAAAATAATCTTGTCATGTAATAGCAGTCTAAGCAGAGCATTTTTGAGATGCCCACATTCAAAGTAAATGAAGTTCTTAGAATGGTGCTTTAAATGCATATCTCCACTGTGAGTGAAAAGCAGAGATGCCTTATGAGGAAAGCTCAAGTTCCCAGGGATGAACACAGACTGGCCTATGGACACACAAGAGAAAAAAAACAACAGAGATAATTTAAAGGAGCCACATGGAAGAGCAACTTCTCAGGAAAATCTGGCTGATTTCCATGTCCATAATGAAGCTGCTAAGTGAGAAATTTCAAGGCAGCAACCAAATGATATCTGAATGTGTTGTCCTTGACAGACAACACCAAAGCAGAATGCTGGCTTTCAGTGCTTACGGAAACTCAAAAAATTGACTGTTGTTTGTTGCTTTCATCATGTGCTTCTCTATATCAGGAGTTATCCTAACATCCACACTTGTTAAGTATGTAGTTATCTTTAGCAAATATTTTGGGCAAGAAAAACGAGCTTCATTAAAGTAATTGGCACAATGCCACAAAGTATTTGAGTATGAACTGGAACTCACCTTCTGATATTCTAGAGAGTTCTA
This sequence comes from Zapus hudsonius, assembly GCA_004024765.1. Lineage (NCBI taxonomy): Eukaryota > Metazoa > Chordata > Mammalia > Rodentia > Dipodidae > Zapus > Zapus hudsonius. The sequence continues at coordinate 37,929 of PVHP010006172.1, forward strand.
GTGCTATCGCGTATTATATATATATATATATATATATATATATATATATATATATATATATATATATATATATTCTAATTTATAGGAAAAATCATGAAATTGCATTGAAGCAGAGTGTATGTAAATTGACTTAGCAGTTTCAGTTTAGGATAATAAACTAAATAATTTTCACCCCTAGTCTATTTTTAGAACCCCCTGAAATAAAAATACAGAAATGTTAGCTAAACAGAATAGAGAGACTATCACAAGGGCCCTGTTAGAAAATAGGCTATTTCAGTAAGAGATTGAGAGAATGTCAGTGGAGCATAAAGTATGGGATTCTAGAATATGTTATAGAAACCTCAGGTAGTGATGAAAACTGGTCTATAATTATCAGAAGCATATAAAATTCTTAGGCTATAATTATGATAGAGAAAGCTATAAGAGAACTTAGTTGAAAATAAGGAAACTAATGAAGCTCTTTATATAAGTACATTGATTCCTCTGTCTTCCAAAGAGGGGCCACCCACAAAGAAACAAGGACCTTTATCTCCAGACAGGCTGGAGGAGAGCTGGTGTGCTTACTGGTTGTTGTGCTCCAAAATGAAGCTGTGACATCTGAGAATAGACACATTTGTGAACAGGTTCTTATATTTCTCAATGAAATTGAAGTTTTCGGGCTGGAGAGATAGCTCAGAGGTTAAGGCACTTGCCTGTAAAACCTAACCATGGGTTCAATACCTATGTAGAGCACAGTGACACATACATTTGGAGTTAGGTTGCAGTAGCTGGAGGCCCTGGTGTCCCTATATTCTCTCTCTCTTTCTCTTCATCTCCCCCTCTCTGTCTTCTCTCTGTTTTCAAATAAACTATTTTTAATTGAAGTTTGCCAGCTAAACACCACCCTACTCTCCCAGAAATGCTTCCCACTCATATAGAAGTTAACAGACGTGCTTAACCTATCTTAGCACACAATGCTTGTCCTAAGTCCCACGTTTAATTCTTAAATAAAAAGCACCAATACTCACATGTTGGAGGTTGGGCTTCCCACAAAGCTGACTGACATAGAACATCCTGTAATACATGTAAGGAGGAGTGTTCTGAGTCCTGTAGTGTCAACAAACACTAGCAGGATTCCGTGGAGGTTGAGATGGGATAGGACATAGGAAGGAAAGAGCCCTGATGCTGGATGACCCTTCAAAGGCTTTGGAGCAAAGGCTTTATTTTATGTTCTGATGTTGTCCAGACAGTGGATGTGAGCTGTCTCAGGGAATGCACAAGACCTTCACTAGTTAAAATCCTCAGGTGCAATAATTTAGGCAGTGTCTACATAGCAGAGAAGCAGACTGCTGGAATAAAATCAGAAGAGGTTTTCTAGTTGGGTTTCCTTAGCACAACCCAAATCACAGATGCATCAAAAAGAAATCAGTGTGAAAGAGGAAGATTAGAAGACAAAAAGAACACTATGGGGGGGAGAAAGAATTTTAGAAATGAAAAAAATTAAAAACATGCTATAATTAGAATAAAACTAATTTTTACAGATTAAATGTAATGAAAAATAGACTTCACTTGAAAAGGTGGGACACAAGTCAAGCAAGCATTTAAGAATGTAGAACAAAAATTAAGAGTGTAAAGAGGTGAGTCATTTCTATAGTAATCAACTAAAAGAAATACAGAAAAAGAGAACACAGGAAATGGAAGAAAATAGGGAAATCTTGGCATCCTGCCAAAGAAAAAACTCAACTTGTTCCACAGAAGGGTTTTTTAATGCAGCAAACAGTTTCTTTAGGGCGGTTGAGGAATTGGGGCTTGGGACATATAAAGAAAGACATAAAATACAAGAGCTGTAGGTGCACTATAGTTATTAAAAATGTCAACCACCGATTGGATTTTAGATCCCATAGTAAATTTTGAGCTAAGAACCAGAGTCTAAGTGTTGGAATGGGAAGTAAATTTTAAAAATCTTGATAGCCTAGAAGTTAACTCATAGGTTGCTCAAGTAGGTGGGACTCAGGGCTGGGTATGAGTTGCACGAAGCTGAAGAAAGGTCAGCCAGAAGAATTGTACTTAGAATCATCACAGGGTGTTGAGGAAGCTGGATTTGTGCTTAGATTTACCCTCATGACAAGCTTAGCTAGCATGTTACTATTTTACAAGGGAAGAACAGAGAGCAGGACTTCTGGCCAGAGAGAGAAGACTCATTATCATGCAGCAAATGGCAGAGATTCATGCTTGGGCCCATTTCCTATGGCTCCCTGGTGTGCTCTGGAGGTGTGTTTTAGTTACATTGGACCAACAGAATGCATTCAGTGAGATCAAAGAAATGGTGGGTATTGGGGAATTGACTCGCTTACCTATGGAGGTGGAGAAGTCTCCTGACAGGCCTCCTTCTAGCTGGAATTCTAAAAAGTCTTCTAGCATGGCCTCTCGAATGCCCAGAACCAGGGGATTCTCCACCTAAAGCCAACCATCTTAGGTTGTGGGCACCCATGGGTGAGCGTTCTGGATTCTAAAGGCTGAAAATATTAAATGGTGTAAGAAGAGCATACAGCTCTGGAAGACAGAGGATAGAAGCTCCTACTTCTTAATTCCTTCCACCCAGGGCATCCATCACATTGAACGGTGGCCTCTCACATTGAACGTAGGTATGGCCTTCCAGTCTACTGGCTGGTACTGTTGACTCACAACATCAGTGTTCTCTGGAAACTCCTTCATAAGCACACCTCAGGAAGCCTAAGCCTTCTCATCAAAACCTGGGGTAGCTCTTCTGCATAGGAGGCACCATTTCAGTGCCAGATAAACCATTGATAGGTCATAATACTCTCCCAGCTATTTGAAAATTCCTCCAGTCTAATGAGCATTAGCCAGCACAATGGTTTTAGTAGGAAGCTGCATACATAGCAGGTTTTCGCCATCAGCAAAGAACATTTTACTTGCTGTTGCAATGGCATTAAGCAAGAATACTCCAGGCCATGTAAGAAGAAGCTGCCTCACCAGGAGGAGAGCTCTCTGCAAGTATACCGTTAGTAGTCAGAACTCTGATCCTGGGTAAAGGCGACAGGATTTGCGGTCTGAGAAATTTATGGAAGCAATAAAAGAAGATTGTTTTGTAAAGATTGGAGCTAGCCACTGCCAAAACTAAAACTAAAACTACATAAAAGAAGTTGATGTTATTAATACATAAAGGGATTCTATGTGTATGGGTTTTCTGAAAGTTCATAGACTTTGGAGCCTAAAATCATAGCAGAAACATGACCTTCAATAAATTATGAGAATGACTTGCACTACTCAATAAAAATTCAGAACACTAAATATCTTACAATTAGCAGAATAAAATAGTAGTTTAGTAAAGAGAGGCAATATTACAACCAGTCACCTGAGACTCTCTACTTTCCTGCAAATTATAAGACAATTAAAAAATTAATTTAGCAAGTGTTTCTTGAGTGTTTATGTACCAGTGCTCTTGCTGACAGGAATACAAGATGAGTAATTTCCTGATGGAATCCCCAGTTAATAGGACAAAAAGGCACAGAAACTAATAATGATAATACATCATACTAGTTTCATTAGCAAGTGTGATATTATTCTGATGATTATCCACACATATTTTCATTTAAACTCTTCATAAACATGCAGCCTCAGAACTGTACTTCATTATATGTAAAGTAAACCTAAATAATAATCCTGGGTTGGAGAGATGACTCAGTGGTTAAGATGTTTGCCTGCAAAGCAGAAGGACCTTAGTTCAATTCCCCAGTACCCATGCAAAGCCAGATGCACAAGGAGGTGCGTATGTCTGGAGTTCGTTTGCAGTGGCTGGAGGCCCTGGTTCACCCCTTCTCTCTCTCTATCTGTCTTTTATCTCTCTCAAATAAATAAATATTAAAAATTATAGTCCTAAATTTTACTTTATAAACAGTTATTAGGAAACCAGTTACATTATTTAGGAAAAAGTACAGATCTATTCCATGTGCATCTCATTTATTTTGACATTGTCTCCTTTCACTCTATATGATAGAAAGTAATTCATAGACATTCCGAAAACTCTTCTTGATTACAAACTGTAACAGTAGGAGGGTTTTTAAAAAACTTTTTAAAGATATTTATTTATAAAGCCAGGCATGGTAGTACAGGCCTTTTTAAAAAATATCTTTATTTTATTTTTTTAATTATATTTATTCATTTTCAAGCAGAGAGAGAGAGAGAGAAAGAGAGAGAGAGAGAGAGAGAGAGAGAGAGAGAGAGAGAGAGAGAGAGAGAGAGAGCTCACCAGGGCCACCACCTTGTGGGTCTGGCTTATGTGGGACCTAGGGAATTGAACCCGGGGCCTTAGGCACTGGAGGCAAGTGCCCTAACCGCTGAGCCATCTCTCCAGCCCTTAAAAATATTTTTATCTATTTATTTTCAAATAGAGAGACAGACACACAGAGACTAAGAGAATGGGTACCCCAGGGTTCTGTGCTGCCTCTTAGATGCCCCTGAAAGGAAAAACCGCAAATGTGACCCATGTGTCTGTTGAACCGTTATAAGAATTCCTGGGTATAATTTTTTTGAGCTGTCCTCGGCATACTGTGGTGATGGTTCTGTAACTGACCAACTGATGCCTTCTCAAAGTCATTGTGAAATTCCAGGGAAGCAAATCCAAGTATTTCTTTATGTCAGAAAAGTGATGACAGAGGACATTTTCTGACTGACAAAAATGTTTTATAATTGAATAAAATATATTCATAGGCATCATTTGAATTCAAACTTTTAGTTTTCTTCAGAATAAATTTTGAAGCATATATATGCATCTTTTAGAAGCATGGTCCTTCATAGGAGTAGAACAAAGAATAATTGAATGGAGTTCTATTTAGATGACCCTTGCTCGAGTTAACCTTTGAGAAAAAGGATTCAAGTGTGCCATCTATGCATAATTTTTGAACTTCATTTTAAACACGAATAGTTGTGTGCTAACAAATCATAAAAAGAAGTCTGATAGTTCATAAAGTTTAGGAAGATTACTGCTCATTATTTTGTTGTAATCTCGCTACCTGAAAGTGTATTTAGGGTGCAAATATTCTACAGACAGATTTCAATTCTTGAGTTTATCAATGTTGTGAATTTTCTAAAATTAAAAAAAATTATAGAAATTTACTCAAATATGTGGTTTTAGCTTTCTAATCCTACATTCTGAAAGTGAGTGGACAGATACGTTTTTATATTTTTGTAGAATAGAGACTATATACTAGGAGGCAGGAAGCTACTTCAACACAAACTCACAGGGAGGGCAGATTTGTTCCTTGGGCTGTGTCCTTTGCCTTTGGCTCAGGACTTCTGCATCTGTCCCCTGCCTCCAAGTTTTACACTGGAGCCGAGAACTTCCGCCATCAGTCCTCTGCCTACAGCTTTCTCCCTTTCTCTGAACTTCAGGGAGTGCTAAATTATATCACTGGCTTCCTGATCTTCTGATTTTCAGATAACAGATCACAACTCCAAGATCTTATGGGAATTAGAGTATTCATTCTATCAGATCCAAAGAAGGATCAAAAGAGGAAGGTGAACCTAAAAACAGAATTCAAGAAATATGAATAATATCCTCCCACATTTGCCAAATTATGTAAACATAAAGAATAAACATAAAGCAGAATGGTCTGCAAACATAATAAGCCCTAGGAAGCCCATACCATGGCACATCCTAGAAAAACTTCTTCAACGGAAACACAAAGAAAGACTTTCAGAAACAATAATGGGAAGAGAACACTTTCAGTACAAGGAAAAGTATTCAAAGTCCAGAAGAAATGGAACAATATATTTTTTTTATCAGAAACTGTGAGCAAACAACTTTGTACTCCGAACCTATGTGAAATACAAGTATTATGTTGAAATGACAGAAAACAAAACAATTATTAGCTGAAATTCTCTGGAAGCACGGAAAGTGCATTCTCTAAACACCAACAAAATGATAAAAACACAAGTTTGGGAACATCAGATAGACATAATATAGAAAGAAAAGTTATTGACAGAGATGTTTCTTTCTTAATTTTCTGAATCAGAATTGGATACGACTCTAAATGCGTATAGCAAAAATATTTAAGATAGTTACAAATGGGAGGGCAAATGAATGAGACAGTAGATATCTCATCACATTAGCTGATAAAATGATGACATCAGCCAATAATGACATTAAACCTACTTACCTCAAACAACTGCAGGGAATATACACAAAGAGATATGATTAAAGAAACAATGAATGAAAGCAATATTTGAAAAATGACCAGATAGCACACCCGAAGGAAGAATAAAAGAACAATACACAAATACGCAAAAAGAAAAAAAAACAAATAAAATAACATGGCACTTTAGCCCTACTGTGTCAATAAATACAAAAATTAAATGGCTTGAGTTCAACAATTAAGCTGAATTGAAAATATGGCATAATACTTTGCTATCTGAAAATCTCATCCAAAATATAATGGGGAGGGTTTTAAAAAAGTAAAAGAAAGAAAAATGACACAAAGAAGCATAAAAATAAAAAAAGAAAAGTTATATGAATTTCAAGAAAAGTATCAAAGAGAATCTGAAGAGTCAGATTCAAATTCTATAAATTGATCAAATAGTCAATCATTACGATAGCGTAGGATTCATAAATGTGAAGGTAACAAACAAGGGTGATCAAAAAAATAGAAACCAGTTAATTAATTATGTTAAATGTCCTAATATCACAATGTCTAATGTTTTTATTGATTTCTAATATCTATGTAAAGAAATTTAGATACTAGCTTTATAGGTTTTCCTCCAACATAGAAGAATGAATGCTTTAAAAATCATTTTATGAAGCTAGTATTAACATAATATCAGACAGCAAGTGTGAGAGAGAAACAGAGAAGACAGAACTATTACGTAATAACTAAAATGAATATAGATCTATCAATTATTAACAAAATATACATACAATTAATAAATTAAAGGTATAAAATGTTGGTAAGTTGCATTGACTCAAGATACAGGAGACTGGTTAGGTATTAAAAAAATCAAGAATAATCAACTCATCTACCACCATAACAGTCAGACGCTACATAAGAAAGCATTTGACAAGATACAATATCCATTTATAAGATATTAGTCCAATAGAAATAAGAAGTTTTCAGTTTGATAATAGTATCTATAGAGAAGACGCATGTGATGATGAAGAGTTGAATGTAATGATGAATTCCCGAATGCTTTGGCCAGAACAAGAGCAAGGAGAATTGATTCACCTGCAGCATTCTTATTCAACATAACGAAGCAGCACTTAGCAAGTGTCTTGAGATAGTCAGTAAAATTATAAGGCAATCCACTTGGAAAGTGCACCTGCCATTTTATAGCTGTGAGGAAATACTTGATGGATGCAGCTTCAGGGGTAGTTGTAAGGTTGGCTCATGATTTTAAAGGGCAAAGTCCATCATGGCAGGGAAGAAGTTGCAGAGAGGTTCATTGTCTGCAGGAGCCTGTGGAAAGCTCCTCACATGGAAGCCAGACCAAGGAGTAGAGAAAGAGATGAGATGCACAGGCTATGCTTTTTCAACAGCACAGCCCTAGTGGTCTATTTCTCCCAGTCAAACCTCATGTTGCTCAAGATCACATAGACTCTGAAAACAATGACACCACCTGGGGACCAACTAGTCAAAATCATGATTCCGCAGGGTTACATTAATTTTTAAACCATAATGGAAAGGAACAAAATTGTCAAAATGTATAGGTAGAAACATGTTCTACATGGGAAATTTTTTTAAGTATCCAAAAATTCTCACAGGAAGCAATGAGTGAGCTTAACTCTGTCACAACAAACAAAAATATATAAACATATATATAATCATATATATTTGTGTCTCCATCTGCTAATAATAAAATTGCATACACTAACACTAAAGGCACAATACCATTGATGGTTACTAAAATGGGAAAGGTTAATGTATATACTTAACTAAAAACTGCAAAATGTTGATAAAAGAAATAAAAATTCTAAATGAGCCCACCTTGTTCATAAAGTGAAAATAACAGCAATGATTCCCTGTAAAGTATTTCCAAGTAAGCATACAGGTTTAACTGGATGTTTATTAAAACTACACATGATATTTTGTAAACACATGCAAGATTATTTTAAATTACATGTGGAAAGGAAAAGACATTAGGACAATTACAACAGCTTTAGAAAGAATATGGTAGGTAGAATCCACCTACCTGATTCCAAGAATTTATTTAACCACAGTAAGACTCTGGCATTGGTGGAGGCTGATAGACAGACTGGTGGAACTGAAGTACAAACCCAGAAACAGATCTACAAATTTCTATCTAGTTACTTTGTGAAGAGGGTACTGGAGGGTACCCATAGGTAAAAACAAACAATTGATAAATCACACAACCTATATGAAAATTAATTCAAAGTGCATCATAGACTTAATTAAAAACTACAGAGTACTTAAACCTGAAAGGATGGAAGAAAACCTTTTGACTTTAAAACCAAGGCAAAACCTTTTTTAAAAGACACTTTCTTCACATAGTGAAAAAACAAGAACATATTTCAGTGTATCTGTGTCACAAATTGCTCTTACCCAGATATTTATAAAGAACTCTTAAAAATCAACAGTTAAAGAAAACAAAACAAAACAGTGTAATTAGAAAATGGACACCGACATGAGGACACACTTCAAGGAAGGAGATCTATGAATGAAAATCTCATTAAAGCATATTGTAGCCATGAGAAAATGTAGATTAAAAGCACACTTTGATACAACTGTATCTGTAACATCCAATTTTAAAATGAAAACACAAATGTTGCAATAAATATAGTCAAACTAGACCTCTCATGTATCACTGCAGGCAAGGTAAGATGGTATATCCATTTTGGAAAGAGTTGGCAAATAAAAAAAAGATACTTGCATTTATAGCTCCATCCAATAATTACATTTTTCTAATTTATACCAAGAAATTAAATCTCTTATTTATTAAAAGCTCTGCCCACCAATGTTTATAGCTGAGTTATTTTTAAATGTTCCAAATGGAACACAAGTGTAATGTCAATTCTGAAAGAACACCTACTATAATTCACATACTGATGCAGTTTACATATTTCTGGAAATTGCAACTCACAGAGATGACCAGATTACTTGTTGTCAAAGGGTTAAGGAGTGAGTGGGGAGGGATGTTGTGGGAGTGGTTACAACATGGAAATCGTAGAGACCCTCATGGGGATGGCCATGCTCTGTGCTGAACACTGATAATATGTGGTTGTGAAATTATACTAGAGTTTTTCAAGATTCAACTTTTGGGGGAAATCAAATGGATGCCAAGACCACACAGTTACTCACTATGTTATTTCTCAAAATTCCATATAAATCACCATTATCTTAAAGTATGAAAATGGCTGTTTTATATGGTTTATAAAATAGTAACTCTATGTGTAGATTGCTAATATAATTTATATTATGTCTTTGTTTATTAACATAAATTGTCCTTCCCTTCTCCAAGTTTTGTAATAAAATAATTTTATGAAGAGGACTTACATTACAAAAATAAGAATTTATGATTCAAGTCTGAATTCAAATTCCAATGAAATAAAATTATCCTATGTTTAATACTTAATATTTAAAATGCAGATGAAGACAAATACATGTCAGTCACATCACATAGGGCTACACACCCTTGCTGAACTGGCATATATCCCAATAGAACACACAAGTAGTATCCCATTGCATTGGTATCCCAACTGTACAGATTATGGGTCTCTCAAATCCATTATCTCTTCTTAAATTCAAAAGAATTGTGATAGTTGGTAAGGTATTTATTATTATCTCTAGAGTAATTTTTATTTCCAAGAAATAAGAGAGCAGAATGTTTAAATGATCTCACCTATGCCCCATGGTTAACAAGTCTTGTAAAAAGACCTGAAACTTTGGCTTTGAAGGATCTTTTTTTCCACATCTGGTGCTTCAAAGTGTTAAATGACTTTTGTCCTTATCTTCTCTAATAACTAACTTTTCAGACTGCAAGGAGTGTGAACTTGTGCTTTTCTGAAAAGTGCCACTTTTAGTATTAGTGGCATTCTTCTTTCTCTAAGCATGATAAGGTCAGCTCTATCTATAAATTTTCCTCAATCTTAGTTCTTGAGATATAAAACAGAGTTTGTCCTTTGCAAGTAAGGGCATTGTAAGCATTCAGTAATTTCTTTTTGAAAAAAATAAACCAAACCTGAAAGCTATTTTATAATTGTTTTAAACACAATGTTTGGATTGTAATCAATTGTTCTAAACAATAAAAGTGGATCTTATTTGGAACTGAAACCAATGACACTGAAGAAAGCATACTCCTCATGAGCAAGTTGACCGGTTTGGCTCAGCATTTTGGGCTAACACTCTTCGCTACCACAGATGAGTAATGATAATGAACAGAAACACTGTGAGACTACTAACCTACCTGAACCAAAACCCACTGGCTTGACAGCAAAGCCAAACAAATGCCTCTCTTTTCCCCAGTCTTTGCTTTAACTCACTTTTCTCTTGAGCCAGAACAAGTCCTCCTTAATAGATCAGCGAAAGACATTTTTCAATGTGCATAATGCATGCGATGCATGTGTGTGCATGTGCATATGTGCATGGGCACGTGTGTGTGCTCACATCCGAAGGCAGAGGCAAACACTGGGTGTGTTCCTCAGTCACTCTTCATCGTTTTCTTTGAGACAGTCTCTTCCTGCACCTGGAGCTCCACAACTCAGCTAGACTAGTGAGCCAGCAAGCTCTATGGACCTTCCTGTCTCCAAACCCCCAGAGCTGGGGATTTCAGGCGCAGTTCACCATGCCTACTGCTTTTCATGGGTTCTGGGGAGCCAAATTAAGGTACTTTGTACAACAGACATGTTACCCACCCCCACAGGGAAAGAGCTGTGTGACCTCAGCCGCCCCTTCCCATCCCACGCTGTGGTCCTTCCTCACCCTGCTTGCCTTTTCCTGAGGAAGAAACTCCCTGCCTGACTTTTGATACTCTTGAGGATTTGCCAGCAGGACATCGTCCAGTTGCAATAGGCTCCTTCCTTTTACAGTAGTTATCTTTGCCAGTAAAGCATCTCCTAGAGGAGGTTGGGATTTATTTACATTTGACCATTAATCAACAAAGGGTGTCAAAATGTCCCAGGGTGAGTAAGAGGATTTGGCTCTTCCCACACCCAAGCCTGAGCAGACAGAGAGAAACAAGATCCTCTGGAGCATTGATGCTTGGGATGGGGTCTTGGGGAAGGAAGTTGTATGTCAGACCTGTGTGGCAGGGAGGAAGAGCATGGTAGAAAAGGCTCACGCTCTCAGTCTTATTCTTCTGTCTCAGGAAGATACCTTTCAGCACAACCTAGGTAAGAGCTAGAGGGTAACCAGCTCCTGATGAAATGCCATCCTCCAGGGCAGGAGGGGATGTCCCTGAGCACACAGAACTGCTGGGGCTCTTTTCTTGTAATGTGATATTGTTTTGTTATTGTTCTCAGGTTTGTAATCATTGTAGATGAAGGCAGAGCGTATATAAATCTTTCCATTTATTAACGAACAAAACATCAACATAAAATTTTCAGCAGTTTTAGTAGCTGTGAACAATTCCCGATAAGGCCAGTCCACATTTTCATACATTGAGTTTGATTTATAATCTGTGTCAGATTTTTTGTTGCTGTGACAAATTTCCAAGGAAAGCAACATGAAGGAAGGAGTTATTTATTTTGGCTTGGGGTTTCTGAAGATTCACTCTATAATGGTGGGGAGGGTGTGGTTGAACAGAGCCCCTCACCATGGGGGTCAGAAAACATATATATATATATGATGAGAGTGAGTTACTTCAAATATGGGACCCTGTATGTGCTATTTCCTTGTTTCTGATTATAGACACAATTAGATTTGGTGAATTGCATAAATTTACAATTATGTAAGTATGTCATATGTACACATAATCAGGATTCATAGAAGATCATGATGAAGGTGCACTACTAACAAGATTTGTGGACCCTATCTGCCAGTATCTTGACTTCAATTACTAGACAATCCTCTCAATTGCAATAGTAATACCTGAAAATTTCTTGATTTGGTACACCTTAATCATAACAAGGGTTATGAGTAACATCTCAGTATATGAACAATATTACTAAATTCATTTCCTCAGTATATGTTAATTGAGCAACCATGGTGTTCTAAGTATTGACTTGAATATGGATAATTGCTGGATCAAATCAACTTGTTCAGTTACATATGAAACTGTAATAACCAATGACATTTCTTCCTTCTTTCCTCCCTTCCTTTTTTATTTTCTTAGCATTTTCCATCAAAACCTTTTACATATGGTCACATTTTAAAAGGTAAAAAATTTTCTGCTCTAGGATATAAGGAGATTTCATCAGCTTTGAAAACAAAAATGCCTGCTATGTTCTAATAATTCTGGACATCTTAAACATGGTCACACATAATGAAAAGCCCATTACACATCATCCCTATGCTCAAAAAGACGATAGCAAATGAAAAAGATATCAGATAAAGAACTATGAAATAAAATGTGTAGTTATAGTCTGTGATAGTAGGAATTATGTTGGTGAAGTCATATTAAAGTGGTAAGCATGAAACATGTTCAAATATCCTAAAATAGGAAGGGTGTTGGTAAATTCTAGGGATTGAGCAAACACTCAGTGTGTCTAGGGTTGAATGTCAGGAGAGTGGAGGGGATAATACTAGAACTATCTCAAAAATCAAAAAATGCATATCATCTTAGATAAAAAATCCTTGTTCAGAATTAGTAGAATTCTTTCATGGGAAAATATAAGCCAAGCAGAACTTGTAGGGGAGAAGCAAGTGTTTTTTTTTTTTTTTTCACTCAAAAGAGTTCTGAAATTTGAATCAAAGAGATCACGTTGGATATGGAGAAAGGCAAGTAGATAAAATATGTGCTTGAGAAGCAATAGAGGACTTGGGAATTGGTTGTGAGAGGTGTGGGAAAGAAGGAATTAAGAATGACCCTCAGGGCTCTGGTTTCCATGTAAGATGTGAAAGGAGGTGGAAAATCAGTGCAGTGTTGTTCAGGCATATTAAGTTTTGTGCCCACAGGAGTGGGCTCGTCCACACAGAGATATTACCTAGACAGTAAGTTGGATAGATGAGTGTGGTTTAGAAAAAGTGCGTACTGAGAATTTTAGCGCACAATTTTCTCATGTGTTGATTTATCCTTTATAAAATGATTTCTGCAGATGGTATGCTAACCACATTATCAATTATTTACATGTGTAAAATTTTAATTTAACAGTTTTTCATTTATTTTTAAAATGGATAACTAGCATACCAAATCCATGATTCCTTGGATAATTTCATTATGGGTGAAGCTATTTCATGCCAGTGAGATAGAGGACTGAAAGATTTATATACAGGCACCTAGGGCACCACAGCCTCCAGAAATGGACAGTTCTTTCTGCAGACCTGGATGGCATGCATGCATGACTTCATCCTGTGTGGGAACTTTAATGGACTGAGTTTCATTCAGGTACATGGTAACTGACTACTCCCTAAGTACTGCTAGTCCTATGGAATGAAATACAGAGAATAATGCTGCTTAATTGACTTTCCGGTGGAAGTAAAATCTACTCTGTATTGTGTAACCAAGGAAACTCATTATTTCTTATACAGAAGAATATTAACAGATAAATCCATGAAACTGTGAAAACAGAATGTGTAAAGAAATTCACCCCTCCATACACACCACCCCCTCTCTCTCATACACACACACAATTTGATTTAGTCCTGTGAAAATCTTAGTGGCTGATAAAACACCAGTTTTCAAAGTGGCAATGGATATTCATGGTGTTTCCATGAAAATATCTGAAAATATTTCTCTTTTTCAGAATTTTAAAAATGCTCAGATAAGCTTATGTGACTATCCCACTATAAAATGATGACAAAAATTGGAGCCAAGATCTACTCTCCTTGTTTGGACTGAGCTAAGTATTTTATTTGTTTTGGTTGAGATGCTCATTCAATAACAAACAATAAATAAAGCATGAATGTATTTTGAAAATTATGCAAGACTTGAAATACCAGACTGGTGGACTTTATTTTCCCATGATCAAGCATCTTAAGCGGTCTTTTATGAATCAAACTACTTTTTAGATATTATCAAATAGCAGACCTTCAGGAATGGAGAAATGGATCAGCAGTTTAAAGTGCTTGCTTGCAAAAGCCTGATGGCCTGGGTTTGATTCCCTAGTACCCACCTAAACCAGATGCACAAAGTGGTACATGCATCTGGAGTTAATTTTCATGGGCAAAAGGCCCTGGCAAACCTGTTATCTCTTCTCTCTCTCTGTCTCTCAAATACATAAATGAATGAATAAATATTAAAAAGACCTTCAGATATCTTATGAAATAAAATTTATTTTTTGTTTTTGTTTTTTTCAAGGTAGTTTCTCACTCTAGCCCAGGCTGACCTAGAACTCGTACTATAACTTTGTAGCACCAGGCTGGCCTCAAACTTAATAGGGTTCCTCTGACCTACCTCTGCCTCCCAAGTGCTGGGATTAAAGATTTATGCCACCACACCTGGTATGAGGAATAAGAATCTAATATGAAATTGATGTAGATGGCAGAGAAACAAATAAATAGCAAAGTAAAAATTGTAAGTGAAATATTTCCAAGCAAAATTTAGCAGAGTCTCAAAACATTATGACCAAGTAGTATTTATGTCAGAAATTCGTACATCAAGAAAAATAATGTTCATTTTAATCAAAATATAACATTAGAAAATTACATAATAATGATAATAACACACAAGAGACATTTAATGGCAACCGAATACTATACTCTTCAGAAACTATCTAAGTAAAAATATACTCCTAAAATATAACACATTGCTTATCAAAATTCATACAAAGAATATCACTGTGAATGTCAAAGCCATTCCGTTAAAGCCAGAGAGATGACAAGAGCATTATGCCTAAATTGTTTAACATTGTTTTGGGCATTAGATAATGAATCAGTGTTCACATTCTATCCCTCCCTCTCTTCTTCTGCCTTCCCTCTGCCCCTCTCCCTTCTTCACTTGCTCTCTAATTACACACACAAAAGCCTGTAAAATTTAGCTAAATTTATCAAAGGAATATGAAGAAATGGAAAGATACTAGGTTAACATATCAAATCAAACTTTATCACTAATAGTACCAAATAGGAGGAAACTATTTTTAATTCATAATAAAAGCTCTAAGTTATCCATGAATAAAATTGAAAAGAAGTGTGAAATATAAATATGAAGAAAGACTAATAATTTCCCCTGAATGGACTTGAATAAGGCAATAACAAATTCTTACATAGGATTTACTTTAGCTCAACCATTATAATTATTTAACCCTTTTTGACCCCTATCGGTGAAGTAGCTGATATTATTCCTAATTTTAGGAAGTGGAAACAAGAATGCAGAAGTGACATATCTGTCCCACTGTCAACGTATGGGAACCATCACCTCCATGTGCTGAATTAGACGGCTGTGCCCAAGGGTCATGATCTTCATCAGTGACCTACACTGCCTCTGTCTGACCCAATGAAAGCTCATTTTATCTTGAATGGAAAAATTTAATTTTATGATAATATCAGTGCTCAGTATTCATCTATTAATATAGTGTCTCTAGAAAGAAATGAATTATGAGTAAGATATCAGTTCTAAGAATTTAGGCATAAATATAATATGTAAATCTGTGTAATATATTAATATATGTGTGTCTTGAATTTCATTGGGGCAATATTTAATAAATCATTTTAAAAATTCACATCCAAAAAAATACTGCCCTAGGGAAGCCAAAGGCATTTAGAACAAAAAGACTAGTGAGGAAGTGTGACTAAGTGGACACTACGTGATATTTTCAGGAACTCAACGGAAGCATCCTGTTATCTAGGGCAGGCCAAAGCACTTTCCATTAACTAGTATAATGCAGAAAGAAGGACGTGTTTCATGCGTTGGGCTGCAAATCCTGTCATATTTTTATTCTGAGGATAGATGTGCTGTATAATAGCTCTAGAAAATAGTGCATTCTGAAAATCGCATACCAATGAAAATATTTGATGATTTATTAATTAATAAACATCTACCACAGATTTATAATTATTGTACAGAATGTTGCTTATACTATTAATCTACAAGTAAGTTCATTTTCTGTGATATTTCCCTGAACACATATATCACGTTTTTCTAACTGTCTACCCACTATTCCTCCCCTTAACCCACCTTCTCAATCTGCTAGAAGTCCTTTTGTTATTTATGAGAGAAAACACATGATTGTGTCTCTGTACTGGGTTTATTTCTCTTAACATGATAATCTCCAGCTCCATTTATTTTTCCTTCAAATGACAGTGTTTCATTCTTACATATTGCTGAATAACACTCTATTGTGTATACATGACATTTTTATCTATTCAATCATTATGATTACCTCTACTGATTTCATGTCCTGAGTGTTGTGACTAGTATTGCAATAGATATGGATATGCAAGCATCTCTTTTGTAATCTTACATCATTTCCATGGGGTTTATTTCTGGAGTGGGAGATTTGGATCTAGTTAGTTCTACAAGTTGTTTCTACAACTTTTAGATGAGGAAACACAAAGGTGTTCATATAGTTGCTTCTGGCTTCTGCAGTATGGTCTCATTGTCAAGTATTCTAAATTCTTATTCATTGCCTCTTCCATGTAGATAACTAAATAACTACTAATATAAGAGCCTAGGGAAAGGGTAAATGTATATTTATACAATGCTGTTTATACTAAGGCATTTTGAAATATGTTTGGATAATGACAGGAGGTCATTATAATAAACTAAGAAATTAAAGAAACAAGTTTGCTTTAAAAGTGATTTTTCAGATTTATTTTTTTTACATAGCTCTATTTTTAATTTTTTTTATCTTTATTATCCTTAGAAACATTGTATGAGCAAATCTTATGATGGTACTCCTGTTTCCATCCTCCCTGTCCCTACCCACTGGGGGCCCTCCACGGTGGGCTTACTGGATCAGTCCATGGGGTAGGGGGCCATAAATAGTTCAGGAGGTAGCCAGGATCCTCCCATTTGTGTGTTGTTGCTGAGGGGGCAATGTCTCTGGATATCCTCCCCCAACATGGATCTTACAGGCTTTCTGCTCCCTCTTCTGCTTAGTTCCCTGAGACATGGTGGGTGAGTGTTAAGTTAGCTTTATTGTTGAGATCTTAATTGTCTTTATACTTCTGCTTTGGGTTGTGTGGGCTCTTGTTGGTGTTTGTCTCTTTGACCTATCCTGGGTTAATTGACTCGCCAGGGTCTCTTGTTTATCATGCCACACTCTTGAATGTTTCATTTGGGGCCTACATGATAGGCCTGGGGTAGTTCATCTCTTGCCCAGATGTCCACCATCATCCAGTGGCTTGTTGGTGGAGTTGGATTGACCATTACTCTTTCCCTGTCTTCTGAAAAATACAAACAGAATCTCAATCAGAGAATGAGATCAGTATAGGTTAAGTGCAACACCCATTGTTAATAAATTTTGAGATTTTTTTCTCTATCTGTAAAGAATGAAGCTGAGATTTTTAATGATATGGCATTGGATCTGTATATTGCTTTTGGAAGAATCACTATTTTTACTACATTAATTCTCCCTATCCAGGAGCATGGAATATCTTTCCATTTTTTCACATCTTCAAAGGTCTATTTCCTTCTTGAGCATTTTAATGTTTTCTTTATACAAGTTTTTCACATTACTCGTTAGTGATATTCCAAGGTATTTGATTTTTTTAAGCTATTGAAAATGGGACAGTCTCTCTGATATCATTTTCTGTAAGTATATCATCTGCATACAGGAAGGCTACTGATTTTTGTATATTAATTTTCTATCCTGCCACTTTGCTGAAGGAATTTATCACTGACAAGAGTTTATTGGTACTATTCTTCAGGTCTGTTATGTAAAGGATCATGTCATCTGCGAAAAGGTATAGTTTTACTTCTTCCTTTCCAATTTCAATTCCTTTTATGCCTTTCTCCTGTCTTATTGCTTGGGATTATATCTAAGGTCTCTGCTTACTCCAAATATCATTGACCATTTTCCCCTGGCAGCTCATGTAATGCCTTCTGGCACTCCTGCTCTTCATGGTATCCCACTTTCTCTTGTCATATAGCAAGTACTATGTTGCAGAGCAGTGGTGAGAGTGGACAACCCTGTCTTGTTCCTGATTAGAGTGGGAACTCCTTGAGTCTTTCCCCATTGAGTATGATTTGGGCTTTAGGAGATTTAAATATTGCCTTTATTATGTTGAGGTATAAGCCATCTATGCCTAGTCTCTCCAGTGTTTTGATCATGAAGTGGTGTTGAATTTTGTCAAAGGTCTTCTCTGTGTCAATTGAGATGACCATGTGGCCTTTTTGATTGAGTCTATTAATGTGGTGGATTATATTAATTGACTTCCATATGTTGAACCCTCACTGCATTCCTGGGATGACGCCTACTTGGTCTAGATGGATAATATGTTTGATGTGTTATTGTATCTGATTTGTGAGGATTTTTGCATCTAAGTTCATCAGGGATATGGGCCTATTAATTTTTCTTTCTTGTTGCATCTTTGTCTGGTTTGGGGATTAGGGTGATTAGAAGGAGTTTGGGGGTATTCCCTTTCTATATATAACATGAAAAGCTTCAGTAGAAGTGGTTTCAGTTCTATAATGAAGGTTTGGTAGAATTCAGCTGCGAATCCATAAAGATTTGATTGTGTTTTCAATCTCCATGGATGTGATAGGTTTATTTAGGAACTCTATCTGCTCTGGGTTAAGCTTAGGTAGGTGGTAGGTACCCAGGAATTCATCCATTTCTTCCAGGTTCTCCAATTTTGTGGAGTAGGGGTTTTGATGCTTCTTCCAATTTCATTGGGGTCGGTTGTGACTTTTCGCTTTTTATCTCTGATTTTGTTGATTTGGGCCTTCTCTTCGTTAATTAAATTGGCCAAGGGTTTGCAATCTTATTTACTTTTTCAAAAAACTGTCTCTTTTTTAAATCTATTTTAAAAATTGTTTTCTTTGTTTCTACTTCATTAATCTAAGCTCTGATCTTAATTATTTCTTTTCGCCTTGAACTCATATGGTTGGATTGCTCAAGTTTTTCCAATGCCTTTAGGTGGGAAATTAGGTGACTGATATGAGATCTCTGTCTTTGTTATGAAGGAATTTAGTACTACAAAGTTTCCCCTTAGGACTGCCTTCATTGTGTCCCATAGGTTTTTGTATATTGTATTTTCATTATCATTTACTTCAAGGAAATTTTCAATTTCCATTTTGATTACTTGAATCACCCATTCATTGTTTAATAGCATATTATTCAGTTGCCAATAGGTGGTATACTTTCTGCTGCTATTCTCATTGTTAATTTCTAACTTTAACACATTGTGATCTGATATGATGGAGGGGGCTATGCCAATATTTCTAAATTTGTTGAGGCATGTTTTATGTCCTAACATGTGGTCTATTTTAGAGAAGGTTCCATGGGCTGCTGAGAAGAATGTATATTCTGTAGCCCTGGGATGGAAGGTTCTATAAATGTCCGTTAGTACTAGTTTATCTATGGTGTTGTTAAGCTCCATTATTTCCCTGCTGACCTTATGTTTGCATGATCTGTCTAGAGATGATAGTGGTATATTAAAGTCTCCTACAATGATGGAATTAGGGTCTATTTCTGTTTTGTTTTTGAGTAAGTTTTGCTTTATGAAATGTGGTGCACCTGTATTTGGTGCATACATGTTTATGATATTGATATCCTCTTTTTGGATCGTTCCCTTGATGAGTAAGAAGTGACCTTCATTGTCCTTTTTAATTAATTTTGGTTTAATGTCTATTTTGTCAGATATTAATGTGGTTACACCCACTTGTTTTTTATTTCCATTCACTTCAAAAATCATTTTCCATTCTTTCACCCTAAGGAGATTACTGTCTTTATTGGTGAGGTGCATTTCTTGAAGACAGCAGATGGAAGGGTCTCTTTTTCTAATTCACCCTGCTAATCTATGCCTTTTTATAGGAAAATTCAGGCCATTTATAGTCAGAGTTGTAATCATGAGGTTTGACTTAAGTCCTGCCATGTCAGAGGTTGATGCCTCACATGTTATTGTTAGCTCTATAATTTTGATTACTGTGCTCTTTCTCTATTAGAATTATGAGGTAGGTTGCTTGTCTCTTCTGTGTGGGATAGCCCCCACAGTATCCTCTGTAAGTTTGGCTTTGTGTTCATATAAACATTGAGCTGGCTTTTTTCATGGAACACTTTCATTTCTCCATCTATTATGAGGAATAGCTTTGCTGGGTAAAGTAATGTAGGTCCATAACTCATTAGGCCTAGAAGAGCATTGTTGAATGCCCTTCTATCCTTCATGGTTTCTAATGAGAAGTCTGAGGTAAGTCTGATGGGTTTGCCTTTATATGTGATGTGTTGTTTCTCTCTTACTACCTTGAGCATCTCTCTTTACTTTCTATGTTTAACATTTTAACCAAGATATGTGGTGGAGAGTTCCTTCTTTGGTCTTGTCTGTTTGGAGTTTTGTGGGCTTCTTGTATCTGGACCGGCCTTTCTCTTGTAAGATAAGGAAAATTTTTCTTGTATAATTTTGATGAAAATATTTTTTATGCCTTTGGCCTGGGTTTCTTCTCACTCTGGGATGCCCATTATCCTGAGATTTGGTCTCTTTATGGTATCCCAGAGATCCCTCATATTTTGTTCACATTATTTTTTTAATTTCTTGAAGCCTACTGAATTCTTATTATTTTCTTCTATCTTGTCTTTGAGTTCTAAGAATCTCTCCTCCAGGTTATCAACTCTGGGACTGAGGGATTCAAAGGAGGCTTTTAAAACTTCTATTTGATTTTTAGTTTCTGTTATATTTTTGTTCACGGTATCCATTTCTCTGTTGAGTTCTAATTTCCAATCTACTTTTGCTTTTGCTAGTGTTTCCTGGAATTTATTCTGGAGTTTGGTTAAGTCCTCATCTAACTTAATCAACTGAATGTCTAGTTCCTCCCGTAGTTGGTTCACCTTCAATTTGCTTAATGTGTTTTTGATATCTGGTAGACTTTTATCCATTAGGTTCAGTCTTATGTCTATGCTCACATTGCCAAATTTAATCTCATTTACGTCTTTTGACAGCTTCTATTTCAGCCATCAACCTGATCATGATCTCATAGCATTTATGACCAGGAGTTAATTTATTCTCATTTTGAGATTGTTGTTTTGCTATCTCCCCTGTGCTCTCACTGATCACTTCCATTGTGGGACCAGGTGTCCTAGGCTGGGGAGTCTCAGCTTGCACTACTGTGGTTTTTTTTTTTTTTTTAATGTTGGTTCCTGCCGCTTTCAGGATAAGGGTCTAGTTTTCTTATTGTGAGGGCCACTACGTGTTTTCATTGGGTATGCATGGCATGTTCTGTTCTATGTACTAATTGTGTTTGAGATAATGTGGTAACCAAAGATGCATTATTTGTGGAGGTTCTGGGTGTGCCAGCAGTTCTGGACTAGTGTTTGGTATACAATATAGGGTGGGGTCAGATATCTTCCCTTATTGTATTCACCACTGTGTCTTGATACTGGAGTTCAGGGGTATTCAGAGCTGACCTACTTGCTCCTCTTTCCCTTCTATATCCCAGTTAGGAGGGTTTAGCAATTTCCCTTTTACCCCTCTGGCACTCGACTGCCAGAGAATTTTGTTCTTTAGTTGAAACTGGATTGAGGCCCTCTGGTGGGTGAGGTTAAGCATGTTCTGTTGGGAACAATGTTACATCACTGGGTTTTAACCTCAACAAGTATCTGTTCCATCTGAGGTATTCCATCCAAGGCAGGTTCTATCATTCACCAGACTGGGACACCCTGCACCTCAGTGCTCAGGCTATGAGCCACTACAAGGACCTTCTCCCCACCAGGGGTACTACAGATGCTGTTCCCATTCATGATCTTCAGAACTCCATACCCAAATATACCAGGGGCTCTACAGGCTCTTCACCAGTCTGGATCACCCTGAACCTAAATGCTCAGACTGTTTGTCTCTACACAGGCCTCCTCCCCACCAGCCGAACAGCACCTGCATGGAAGACTGGCTGGGTGGGTGGAGGAGAGAAAGAGGAGGGCACAGAGCCAGATTTACTTAATCATTCAATTATTCTTACACATGACTGTAAAACCCCAGTTTTATTTAATCATTCAACTGTTCTTACACATGACTATAAAATCCTCATATGTTATCATTACCACACCATCTGAGGTAGTTAGCTATCACCATGATAAAGTAGTTGGGATGATAAGAGGAAAGGATTCAGATTTCAGATTCAGAAATGCCAATCTATTTTTCACAAAGCTGGGACAGGGCCTTAGGAACCCCTTCAAAGCCATGCCTTAGGACATAATTCCTCCAACTAGGCCTCACAGCTCAAAGATTAACCCAACTCCAAATAGCACCACAGAGTTGAGACCCAATCCTTCAACAAACACAGAAGTATGCCCAAACAGTAGCAAGTATGAATT
>PVHP010006173.1:0-61704 GCA_004024765.1 Zapus hudsonius
GTCTCCCGTTGGAGAGATCAACTTTAAAAGTTTCTGTTCAAACCATTATATCTGCACACACATAAGCTGTATGCCCCCCACAAGCACACATGGACACACACACAGCCTTTGACTAATCAAACAAAAAAATTTTTTCCTTCTTCACCCAGACACATATCGCTGACACTGCAGTCTTTTGCTTAAAAAAAAAAACAAAACAAAAAACCAACTTTGCTGTAATGGAATTTGCAAACCGAATAGTGAGTGTAGCTGTTAACTAGTGTTAAGTACCCAGAACTCTGATAAATAGATCATTCTTTCATCTCTTCCTGAAACATTAAGCACATGATGATCTTTAACTGAAAGACTTTTAACTTTTATAAATATGTAACAACAGTAAGATGGTTTTTATTCCCATAAACCACTCACATACCATACAGTACATATCGATACAAATCTCATTATCACCACTAGTTTGCAAGTTTTTAGTCAAGGACCGTGTATAAAAGATAACAGGACAGGGCTAACTTCAGGTCCATTTCATGATTAGACATCATTACCTAGCACCTTCCTAACACAGGAAGAATAAGAAGCAAGGAAGGACAGAAGCAAAGACTACAGCAACCACGTCAAGCGGAACCAACGCCCAAAGTGACAAAATCCATGCCCAGCAGTGCACCTTCTAGTGCTGTCTGATTGGAAGCTGAGGGGTAAACCTCATCTCTTTATAACCATAAACAATACACTCTTTTAGGAAGCCTCATGTAAATTAGCTTATATAAATAAGCTAATGTACATTTGTTTTTCAAATGATGAGAATCCTCCTACTCCAAATGCTACTGTACCTTCTTAAAAGGGGAAGGAAGCAAATTACTTGATCTAATATCATTTCTATACATAGAAAAAACTTTGTTGAGGGTTAAGTGTCCAAAAGGGTCATGGCTCTTCTTTGCTAAACTGTTGACAGTGGTGTTTTCTTGTTGGCCCTAGGGTCATAAAGGCACATTCCTCAATACTGTTTGTTTTCTACAGAAAGATTTAGAAGATACCAAAGATGAAAGGTAATCAAAACACTTTATAACTGCTCAGTATAATGGCTTATTAGTTAAAACAATTCTGTTAATGAAAACCAAACCAGATGGTTTCCCTATAAGTATTTTTTAAGTACTTGCATCTGTCATAGATACCTATAAACATACATACATTCAGGTAAAGGTTGTCTACAATACCCTAACACAGGACTTCTGATGTAGAAAGTTAAGAGATATTTTATCAACAGCTTACTTAGATAAGCCACATTTTGCCCATGACAGAAAGCTAATACGTGGTGACAGAACAAACCCAAGCTCTGGCTGCTTTCATAAAACAGTACTTGTAAAAAAAAATTCCTGCACACAATAACAGGAAACATGTTTCAGGAGAGGAACCCAAATCAGGTGCATAATGAAAGTACAGCCACAAAATCCACATCAATTCAGGGTCTAGAGTGAGGAGGAAAAAAGAGGAACTCAACAAGCCAGCTTAGAAATAAGGGCATGAGAACCAACACTGTGTCATGAGCAGGCTGCTTGTCATCTAGGAGGGACCTCATGTGACCCAAGTAGCTCCAGAGAACAGAAGCTATGTTTTAACTTACCACGAGGAAATACTTTTCTAAAAAAGAGAGCACTTCACACATAAATACACATAAAAAAATTAAATATCTGCAGTCATTATGACATATAAATAAAGCCTATTATGAGCTACCAACATAATATCTAGTATGGTAAAAGTAAGAAGATCAGTAACACCAAGTGCTGGGGAGGTTGCAGAACAGCACGAGCTTTCACACACTGTCGTAACAGCACAGGGAAAGTTTGGCCACTTCTTACCACATCACCCACAATTCCATTCCTAAGGAAATAAAAACACAAGTCCACACAGAGACCTGTCACTAAGCATTTACAGTAGTTTTATTCATAATCACTCACAAGAGCAACTCACACACCACTTACCAGAATTGACAAACACTTGTGGTACATCCATACAATGCAATACTGCTCAAGGATGAAAGGGCAGAAGAGATGTCTGTCTGGTTCACTCATCAAAACCATTAGGTTAAGTAAAATAAAAGGGGGAACATACTGCCCCAATTCCATGCATTTGTCATTTTTGGAAGAGATAAAATTGTAGGAACTAGTCAAGGGCAGAGTGTTGGACATGAAAGAACTTCCTGAGGTGATAGAAATATTCTCTGACTTGATTTTGGGGATGGTTGTATGACTGTCCACATGTCAAAACCCATACAGCCACATACCTAAGATGGATTAAACTCAGTGTTAGTAAATGAAATCTAACTTTTCAAAAAAAAAAAAAAAGAAAAAAAACCCTCATTCTATATAAACACTGAGCAGTGTCTAAAAGACTTTGCCATACACCTTGGGATGTGTTTCTGGATATGCTGGGCGGTGCATTTGCAACGAGGATGTCCTTTGTTATAATCTCTAGACACCAGGGGCTGCTAAGTGACTTTAGTTTTAGCATCCAAGGCAAATTTTATCTCTTCGGCTTCTTACTTATTTTCTAAAGGCACTGTCCACATATCTTCTGAAGTTTAATAAGCACGAAAGCTGTTAGGCTAGCTGGTCACTTAAAGTTTTATTTTTACTAGAGAACAGGAAAAGTCAGGCTAATTCAAAGGACAGGAAACATTCTGAGATGCCAAATATCTTACCAACTAAATGCTTAGGAGGAAGAAAGGCGAATTGAGGCAGGGAGGCTTTCCCAGCTAAGCTTGGTGCTGTTTCGGGAGATGCCGTGATTCTTGCTATTTGGATAGACCGCTATACCTCCTGCTCCACCTCACTAAGGAAAGACCAGTCTTAAGTGAATGCTGCTTTGTCCAAAAACACTGAAGCCAAATGTCTACCACATGGCTACAACTGGGGTCATTTAAATTTGTTTTTAGTATTTTATCTTTTCATTACACTGTAGCTGCACATTCTCTTTTTGTGTGTGCTCCAACACCGAGTTCTAGATCACAAGGCCTCAGTAATCTCATGGCTAAAGTGAGTTACTGAGGAGAATATCAATATGTTGTTAGCTTAAGTGGGGAGAAAATGAGAGCTAGATGGTGATGGAGATGAGAGGGAGGGAGGGAAAAAAAGGGAATCAGGGAAAAAGAAGGTGGAGTTACAGCTTTTCCTGTGTCTTCTCTTACATTTCCCATGAACACAGTAACACTATCCTTTCCTTAGTCATTTCACTCTAGGTAGACCCAGGACCCAGGCAGACTGAGTTAAAATCTTTGTAGAGCCACTAACTCCATGAACACGTGTGTGGGCAGCTTGTTTGACCTCTCCAGGCTTCCGCTTTCATGTCCATAGCTGGAACCATGGACACCCTGCAAAGTACTGTAAGTACTTCAGTGCATGTGTTCAGTAGTCACCATGCTTACACATGGCAGATACTCTCATTCTCTACAGACCTGTTTACTTCCAAAGCAATCATAGCTTATGAGACTCGATGCATCTAACAGCCTGGGGGGCAGCATGGAGCTCTGCTGTTCTCCACGTGATATGTCATGCCAGTTTTCAAAGCTGTTTTCCAACCAATCAGAATAATGTTTAGAAGGCTCATATAGGAACATGTGGAAAATTTAGAGAAGTTAA
Organism: Zapus hudsonius; assembly: GCA_004024765.1. Classification (NCBI taxonomy): domain Eukaryota; kingdom Metazoa; phylum Chordata; class Mammalia; order Rodentia; family Dipodidae; genus Zapus; species Zapus hudsonius. The sequence goes on from PVHP010006173.1 coordinate 3,630, forward strand.
TTTTTAAAATTATTTTTATTTGTTTGAGTGAGAGAGACAAGAGAGACAGAAGCAGACAGAGAGGTTGAGTATGGACGCACCAGGGGCTCCTGCCACTGTAAACAAACTCCAAATGCATGTGCCACTTTGTGCATCTGGCTTTATGTGGATACTGGGCAATCAATTCCAGGTGTCAGGCTTTGCAAGCAAGCACCTTTAACCACTGAGCTATCTCTCCAGCCCTATAGTTAATTTTGTAGCAGCATGAATATTTGAATAGTGTATGCATTAAACGCACAGTTTACACTAGCCAATGGTGTGTTCTGACTGGCAAAATGGGCCTAGTTAAGAATGCATAAATATCAAAGAGTTCATAATGCTTAATGGTTTGATTATGTTGTGGTTCAAAACCAAGTGTGCTCAACTTGACCTCAGCAATGAAAATTACATATGAGGATGTCCTATAAACCCAGAACAAACCAATAAGGTATTGTGGAGTTAAATATGTGAACCTACTTGATGAGATGTAAAGGAAAACAGCATTTCCCCCTCCATTTTAAATATGGATTAATAGCTTGATTTTTTTCACTAGTAACATGGAAAATTAACCTGTAGCTACTGAAGTTCTGTGTGATTGTTCCCTTCCCATTTCAGTCTGACCTTCAGACTCAGAGACACCACAATCTGCCAAGATACTTAGGACTTAAACAGGAGCTCCTTCATAGTGTGAAGGCTTAAATCTGCAATGACCCCACAGGCTCCAATTTTGAATGCCTGGTCCCCAGATGGTGGTGCTATTTTGAAAGGTTCTGGAAAGTCTGGGAGGTGAATCTTGGCTGAGAAAGGGGGTAACTAGGAGCAGGCCTGTGAAGGTCATGGTGGATGCTTCCTGCCTCTGCTTCCTAGTTGGCAATGATGTGAACAGTTTCACCACACATCCCTGCTGCCATGACAGACTACAACCTCAGAAATCATGAGCCTTAAGTTATTTCTGTCAAGCATTGTGGTGACAGCAACATGGAAGTAACTAATACAGTCAGAGAGCAGGTCCTGTGTTCTTGTAGCTACTTCATCCTATTCACATGAGTTACCTGAGGGACTGAACATCAGGATCCAGTGTGTGTGGGGGGTCCCTTCAGATGTCAATGAATGATACAGTGTGAAGAATGGGCTGCTCTTCATTGTAAGTTAAAACCAAGATGTTACAACTTACATCACCACAGAGAAGTGGTCAGTACGGCAGCAGCACCACAGAGCTATTACTGCTTCCTATGTGATGCTTATCCAAGTTGAATTGTACACAAGTCATTGCAATGGTCTGACAAAAACACATTTCGTTGATGAGGAAGTTAAAATTTAATCAAAAAATTTTTCTGGGGAAATATATAAAATAAGCTTTTTCTTCGTTAATATGATTTAGAAATTGTGACCTGTATTAACTGAAGTTATTGTCAGATCACTGGAATAAATTGTCAGGAAGGACTCTATATAATGGAAAGAGAGGGTGGGGGGAAGAAAAGAATAAAGGAAGGGTGGTAAGGAAGGAGGTATGAAAGGAAGAAAGAGAGGGAGGGGAGAGAAAAGGGAAAGGGAAGGCACTTTAGCCTCTGCATTCAGAAACTGGTTGAGATAATGTGCGAAACTCAAAACTTTCAAGTATTCACAAGATATTAAAAAACATTTAAAACAAATGGCTTGACAGCCGCAGATGCAGGATAACACCTTGCTGAATTATAGAAACAGTGTGGATAATTACTTTTTCCCAACGTTAGGGCCCTGTGGACTAAGGTCCTGTCTGAATTTCCCTGCAGCAGTTACCGTGCAAGAACACTCATCCTGTCACCATATCAACCTCAGTCTCTTTATCATCCCCACATCAGTCAGGATGATGAGAGACGTCCCATGATCCTAGCAGTCTTCCTTTGAAGGATCCACACGTTAATTACTGCACTAATTATGGTTTTTGAATAACTAAATGAAGTAAGCAGTCTATGGGAGGCGCAGGCATAGACCCTCGACTGAGAAAATACTAGTTACTGAAATCATCAGTGCACACTGACACAGGGAACAGGTTGAAAGAGGGAGAGGCAGTGGATTTTAAAAGACAAGCATCTGAAATAATTAGGGCTCCGTAAAGCGAAAAGAAATGTTATTTCTTAATGGCAAGTGCATTTAAACTGTTATCTCCAGATCTGAAGGTAAGCCTGCTTAATTCACTGCTGCTTCTTTTGTTATTAGGAAAACATAATTGTTCCAAATAATTAGCACTAGAGTACATCACAAGCTGACAACAAAATTATAGAAATCTTCATATTCAGATCCGTCTAGCTGGCTATTAGGAACAGTTTCTGATCATAACCCATTAGTTGAAGTGCTGTGAGTTCTTGATTGCCACCAAATAACCTCAGATATCTGCCCAAGTTAACAGCCTCTATTTATCCAGAGTTTTCTTGACAGTAAAAATTGCTTAGGATTTTTACAGCTGCCACATAAAAGAACAGCATTCTATGTGTACACTTGGGAGATTAGGTGAGAGTGATTGAAGCATGCATTTTAAATATACTTCTGACTCCTACTTTTCTCTACAATACCCTGTGAAGTCTTGTTTCCACTGTGAACCAGAAATTAGACCCAGATCCTCTCCTGTGATGTCCATCCATGTCCTTGCTTTTGGCTTTGTGTAGTATGTATTTCTTACTTCCCAGTTCCCCCTTTTAGCTGTCGTTAGCACTTAATGGCTGATAAAACGTTTCAGATTTTTTTATTGTAAAAAAAAAAAATCTCTTTGTGAACAATGCTGTGTGTATGCTAAATGATCAATTTTAAACCAGCTAACTGATGTCAAAGTTTTAGTTAATATTATACTAGATAATTTTTTGAGATTAATAATTAATATTCCTCTTTATAACTCAAAATTTAAAAGTCAGATAACCAAATTACTTTCTCATTAGGAATGGCTGGCTAACCTCCTGTAGAAGGAAGGCCAGGAAGGTTCTTTGCTGGTTTCCCACCTAGCACTGAGCAGCTGATAATGGAGCACGTGGCCAGCTCTGAACAATCTAGGAATCTCCTATCAGCCACTTGAAGTGACGCTGGAAAAGCTTTCATGCTAAAGGCTTCTCTGATAAACCCACAGAGCTTTCTGTTTCATCCCATGAGAGAGAACTTTGATTATTTTGGTAATTAATGATGTTGGAGAGTAATATGGATTTTCTGTTAAAGTTTGAGTTTGAAGTTAATTAGTCTTCACGTTATGATTTGCTGATTAATTATGGATATTTAGTTATAAAGAGGGATGTTAATTATTAATCTCAAAAAAATCATCTAGTGTAATTAACTAAAACTTTGACGTCAGTTAAAATTCCCACTGAGCATAACTTCTAAGATTATCAATTACTAGGGAAGAGCAGTGAGCATGCGCCCCTGGAAAGGGACAGCTCTCTGCTCAGTAAGCATGTGCATGAGTTGAACTGCCTGTCATGCAAGGTGCCTGCAGAGCTTCAGTGCAGAAGCTGAGTGGGCCAAGGTACTTCTCTGTCTTCCATGGATGTTCTCTTGTCACAGAACCAGGTGCTACAAGAGAGTCCAGGGTGAGCGCTGGCCAGGTGGACTGCCAAATACTGCCTAAGCCTGGAGCCAGGATGCTCTCTGGAGCTCGACGGGCTTCCTCAGTGCCACTAAACTCTGAAATGAACTTGGGTGCTGCAACATAGATCTCTCTCTCGGCAGCAGCAGCTTTTGGAACCATCAAGACAATACTGTTGCAAAGGCACTAATTAGCGTTCTGATTCACACAACTTGAAGTCACCTTTGTGGTTCGTTTGTTTCCCCTCCATCTTTCCACCCTAATCTGTCAGTAACAATCTTTGCTACCAAAAAAGGGGAGGGGTATGTGATTAAGAAAAAGGGTTCAACCCCAAAGCATCGCCAGCACATCACTGTCCTGGAATTTCCCCTGAAACAGACTCTGAACAGGGATCTGTTTACATTATCGCTAGATCATCTTGACAATATTTATTCTCTATTTACCTAAATGAGGCGATATGATGATATTTATTGCTCAGAAGGGCTAAATATAGCCTTCTCTTGAGCTCGCAGTACCATAGTGGGAGGTTTTGCTCTAATCTACATCTTTAAACTGACAAGCTGGAGAATTCCTAATGAATGCCTCTTTTCATCTGGATGTCTGTGTGTATTTGACAGTATAAATATTTAACAATATCGGAGTCAGCTTGTGATTTTACCCAGATGGACTGATTGATGCCTTGGCTCGACGCTGCCAAAGACAATCGTGTAGTTACATAAGCAATTTCCCTCTTACTTCCTAAGAAGCAATTAGGTGGCCAAAGGCAGCAACCCCAAAATCGTGGAAATACTTCTCGTACCAGCTGACAACTCAGAGGGATAAATAAAATATGGTACTTAAATTATTACCACTTTACTCTTATGAATCATGGGATTAAAGCTTTCAGTTCTAAAGTACACATAAATTGCAGGGTTTCTTATGTCTGTAATTTGCAAGAATCTAAGTTAAAATACCAGCTAATCAGTCAACTGGCATTCACCTTGGAGAGAGCACCACCCTTCCTTTTCATTTTTGTAAATTGCATGCCTAAGCACCAATGCTATTTTGAGGAGAAAAGTTGCTTGTTGTCAATAACACATATTGCAGTCTAGTTAAAACAACATTTGTTAAGATTTAATCGCAAACGTAATCCTCCTTTAAAGTTGAGACAGAATGCTCAGAGAAATTCAAAGGACAGATAATAAATCATTTTCCTCATCTTGGGTGTGAACAAGTGTGACTCATTCAGGCATGCCATTTTAACAATGAATGGGATCTGTTCTCCCCTGTGAAACAATGAGGGCTCCAAACCCGGGAAGGGGCTGCTAGGTGACAATATCCTCTGCCCCCAAATCAAAAATTTCCCTATCGATATTGCTTTCTTCTATGTCAATCACAAAGAAGAATGAAGCTGAAGGATGACACCATTACATCACTGCAGCAGTCCATCTACAAAGGCTGGAAAGTTCTCCCTAAAACTTAGCGTAGGTTGCTGGAATGCTCAATACCACCTCTGATATTAGCACTCTGTGCTTTGCCTTGCTTTCCTCCTAGCAAGATGCCATGATGATTATGTCAGGGATCTTTAGACATGCTTCTGCTGCTTTGCAAGCAAAGAGCTACCTGTTATGTTTGGCAGCAGCAGGAGTCATGTATTTCTGCAACGCTGTTACTTCCCCCACCTCTCACCCTTCTGCCGCCTCTAGTTTCTTTATTTTCTATTAACTCATCCCCATCTTTGTATAACCCATGCAATAACCCAGGAAAAAGGGCAAGCCAGACATTATTCTTCTTGACACTAATACCTACGGATCCTGCTGTACCGTGATGCCTCTCTCTATCACAAGATATCTCAGCTAACAGAGTCCTTGGAAGTCAAGAGCGGGCACTTGCAATGTATTTCAGAGCTGAGGGGGATGCACTGCCCACTATTGATCAGATACACAAAGAGCTCTGGGGTTGAACTGTCCAGCTTTAACATACAGGAGCTATAGGCAAAGGACTTACCCATCACTGTTTCTTCTTGTGCATGGTACTTTCTTACCTTCAAAAAATTATTCTATGCCTGCCTGCCAAATGAAACACACACCTCTTGTGCCTATTTATTGTATGATTAATAATGGTTTTGTTGGGGATGTGACTAAAGCATTTGCCATGCAAGCATGATGAGCAGTGTTCGGATCCCCAGCATCCACATAAAGCTGGGTGTGATAGCACAAGCCTCTGTCAATCCCAGTGTGCTTGTGGGGTAGTGGGAGGCAGAGACAGGAGAGTCCCTGGGAGACTGCTGGGCCAAGGCCTGAGGTCCAGGTTTCTGGTCTCTCTCTATTCTCTCTGCTAACCTGCACTGTAGTCAACATGTGAAACCATTACTCACATTCTTCTGTGATGTGAGGGTAGAAGTACATGGACACAATGATGGGAGAAGGCCAGGTACCGAGTCCCAAGCAGAACCCTGCACATACTTGTGTACCAAGATGAGTCCAGTATCTGGTTGAAATTGGTAACAAAAACAGGGTATCGAAGACAAAGTTTTGAATGTTTTGGGCCAAATTTGCCATTGGAAAGGGGCATGCAGAATACATTAACACCAATCAGGCAAAATGGTGTGATTCATTGCTGGGTTTTCTCACACTAAGCTATAAATTACACAATGGCTATAGCAACTAATTTTTGTGGCACTGCAGAGATGACTAATGCAATGTCCAAGCAGTCACAGGTGAAAAGCCTCCACCTTTCTTCCATGACTTTGCAATATTTACACTAATGATGTATCATAGCCCGCAACTACACTTAACCTGCACATTACAGGCACTAAATGCTGCTTACCTAGAGTTATGAAGAAAACAGCACAGCAAAAAAAAATTGAAGTATGTACATTAACCTCCCACATGCCAACTTCATTTTCCCTGGAAATGACATATACAAGTCTCCAAATTGTTTTTCCTTCTACACAATAGTACTAAGTGCCACACTGTGTGCAATAGTGATTAAAATGTACATAATAAATCTGAAAGTATTTGGAATATTATAAAATTTTGGTTCTGTTAATGAATGTGTATCCTTAAAAATAATTAATATTATTTATAATATTAATTTATAATAATAACAATAACCAATGAGGTTATATTTTTTACAATCCATAAAAAGTCAGCACAGAGAAACAGATGAAACTAGCCTTCAACATTTATCAAGGCTCAAGCAGGACACAAACTAACCTCTGGGTAGACACTTAGAAATGCATCTGACACTGGTTCAAATCTATCTCCACCTCTCCCACAGAAGTGATACCTGCATGTTATGCAGTTTGGGTCCTTGAGGTAAAGAGCCATTTAAAGTTATTTGTGGGACTGGGGATACAGCTCAGTGGGTAGTACATGCTTAGCATTCAGGAAACCCTGAGTTTAATGCCCAGCACTCAACAAAACTGGGTGTGGTGACACACACTTGTAATCCTAGCACTGGAAAGGTAGAGACAGAAGGATAAGAAGTTCATGGTCACCTTCAGTTAGATAGGGAGTTTCAGGATAGCTTATAGCTACATGGAACCCCTTCCCCCACACCATTTACACATGAGCATGATGAACAGGATTACAGAAAATACAGCATGACTGGCTTGTACAGCTCTTGCTAACTTATATTGGATGAAGAAAATAGAATACAATATTGTTTCACTAGAAATATTCATCACAAAGTTTAACCTGAGTTATTTCTGGGGTTGGGGAAAGGAGACAGAAAGAGGGCACAGTTGGTTATCACTCTGTTTCTTTTAAAGATGACATATCCCATGGGATGCCACTGACAGAACAGAAAATTCTCTCCTTTGGAAGCAAGTTTTGGAGACTCTGATTAGGTGTCCTGCTTCAATGCGAGGGACTCCATTTTTGCCGAAGGGCCAGCTGTTATGATTAACGCCATTTGTCTGAATCACTCCTCTGCACCTTGGTTCAGCAAACTCTATGAAGATGGCATGGTAATAAATGACCGCAGGAGTCTTTCTGGCTTTGGCCTCTTTTTATCTGCCACCTCTCCACTGTCAGCTCCATCTTTCTGAGCCTCTCTGAATCCCCAAAAGGGACTGGGTGCCTATTTGTTTTCCACTAGGTTACCACTCTGTCTATTGTTGTTTTCACTAAACAGTACACATTCAATTCATTCTTGTGACATAAAAGCACTGATACAGTAAATTTTTTGCCCAGGAGAAAACAAAAACAAAGTTGCTGAATGTCAAATAGGTTTGCAGCTCTGGTGTGCGGAGGAGGAGGTGCTCTGAGAGTCTTAAGTCATCTAATGTATCCCCCCCCCAACCCCTGGGTGTCTGGTCTTGATGAGGACACCCACCACACTCAACACCAACTACTGCTAGGCAGCACGTCTGACTGGAGGCTCATGGGGTTTCCACTTCTGAATGAAACCAGAACATGAGAACATTTAGTGGTTCTCCTCTGCACAGTGTCAATGGCAATAAAGTTAGTAAGCCACTGTGGGAAATAGCATGGAAGTCCCCCAAAATATTAAAAAACAGTTCTAACCACACAACTCAGTAATCCTACCACTGGGTATAAAATTGTTATGTTAAAGAGACACTACACACACATATTTATAGTGTTATTCACAGTAGCTAAGAGATGGCAACAAGCTAAATGCATATCAACTGGTAAATTGGGTAAATACATAATGGAATACTACTTAGGCATAAAAGTGAATAAAAATACTGTCATTTTCAAACACATAACTGGAAGTAGAGATTGTTTTGTTACATAAATAAGTCAAGGGCAGAAAGACTGTATGGTAACACACCTGTATGAATTAAGAAAGCTGAGAGAGAACAGTGATCACAAGATGTAGAGGAGAAAGGCTGACTGATGGATGCAGTTAGGAATAAAAAGTGCCTTTTCCTGGTCTGCTCCTGCACAGCAGCCTTGACTACAGATAAAGATAATGCATTATGTTTGTTTTTGATTTCACCATATAGATGATAAATGTTTGAGAAAGGTACCATAACCATGAGATGAACATCTACATTTACTGAAATACCACACAGTACCCTATAAACATGGACAGTGTTTATAAGTTAAAAACCCCTCATTGAGCAGTCCTGTGGAGAACAGACAGGCCAGCATGCAGCCAACCAGGAGATGACGCAGTGAGGAGCTGAGAGTGGCTACCAGATGGAATTCTGAACACACCAAATCCTACACCTCCCAATGCCTTAGTTCTGGGAAGTGAGTTAGAGTCTAAGGAAGTCAATTACTCTGCACATGCCCCTCAGACTTCAGTCCTGCCTATCTTATGACCCTTATCTCTTTCCTGGGAGGCATGGGGATGGCGACTCTCTGGGTTTCCACTTCTGTTTTGGCTTTTGCTAAAAAATCTTATTTCCTAAAATATGTAAACACCCCATGTTTGGGAATTTAAACTATGTAAATGTCATTACAGAGCTTGCTTAGCAGTAACAGTTCTCTGCCAAGGGTAACACGTTTTCCTAGATAGGCAACTTAAAAGTGCCAAATGTTGCCAACCCTCAAGAACATTGCCAAGGGCCTTCTCACTCTGGGGCCAAGTCTTAACAAACTCAACACAAAATGAACCTGAAATCCCATAATTGCTCACAATTCCTGGAACATTATGGAACATTATGGAAATATTCTATATTTCTGCCAGAAGTTAAGAAGCTATCACATGAAAATCACTGGCTAATCTAGCCTATGCTAAGATGGATTTTTAATGAAAGTTTAATGAATGATAAATACTCGTTTCTTGATAAATGTTTAATTATGCCAATAATTACCAACTGCTGAAAACTACTGTTGTGTTAATAATGGCGTTTTAGTACACAAGCGCTTTCATGAGTCATGGTGCTGTTAGAGATCAGAACTCCATCTGTCTAATGCAAACTAGCAAAACAAAAGTCTAATTAATATTTTGATCAATTTTCTCCACAATCTAAAGGCTATCAATGTCCTTTCATTAAAAGTAAAGTTGATACATTTTCTCTCATATGGAAAAAAGGTAAGGAAGGAGAAATGTGCAAAGCCACTCTGGGATTAGTGTATTCCAAAAAATTCAGCAAAACAAAAGGACTAGAAAAGCAATCTTATTGCAATCTGGTGATTATATGATTATTATGATTATATTATCATCTTAATAACTGTCTTTCCCATGATTAAAGAACTATGTCTAAAATGATGGCCATTTGACACAGCAAGTTCCACTTCCTCTGGCCCTTAGATGGTAATATAGGAGACCTAGAGTTGGTGCTGTCATTGTAAGAACACGGGGCCTTGTAGGTGAACTGCTACGATGTGTACCAAGGGATGTCATGACTTTAGAGGGTCAAATTGTTGCAAACTGTTTGATGCTGGCAAATTGCTAAAGAGAATGGAAGTCCCTGTAGTTTGGTGGAATACAGAGAGACCCTGCGTTTCAGCAGTCATTAAGCCGCTATTGCCCTCCCAAACCCCAACACAGCAAGGGGAACAGGCAGAAGGCAAAGTGCAAGGGTGGGGTGGAAAGCCATCCAGGCCACAGCAGAGTAGAGCCCATGGGGCTCCTTGGGCAGCTCTCAAAGCCCTGCCCTGCATGGCTTCTGATCAGCCAGGCTGCCTCAGGAGACCAGCTCTTTACGTGAGCTCTCTGAGGGCAAAGGCTGTTCTCGTCTACTCACTGATTGACATAGTGTGTCACGTGACCATGACATCCAACAGGAGGTAAGTTTGCTGAGATGACTACATCTCTAATGTATTTCCTTTTCCCTATCTTACAGGCCATGGAAATGAGAGACATGTGGCATATATAATAAATGTCAGGCTCACACTCCATATTTCTAGTAATTCACATTTTGAAAGCAATCCAAATTATACAGATAATTCCAAATTGTACTTCAGACAGAATCTGTGAAGAAAGCCTTAATTTAATCTTCAGTGCTGGTTGGTGGAGTGAGGATTTCAACTTGATAAGCATGTGTAATAGTAGCATTCCACACTTTCTCATGTATGAATCTGCTGCTACTAAGTATCCCAAAATTTATGGATGAAAATTTTAACTTTTCAACATGAAAAATCACAATTTAGATAGATAAATGAACTTGTCATGGGCATGCTTTCTCTCTGTCCATGACCATCCTGCTCCACAGACCATGTCACTGGGTTTAAGAGTACCTATTTTATTTAACTTTTACCTGAAATATCTGTAGAAATTCTTTTTAAAAATATTTTTATTATGAATAAGTATGTATAGTGTATGAGCAAATCTTGTGAATGTGTCCCCGTTTCCCTCCTCTCTGTCCCCTGGGGTACTTCCTCAGTGTTCACACTGGATCTGTCCATAGGATAGGGGGTTCTGAACTGCACCAGAGGTAGTCAGTTTTTTTTTCCATTTTTTTCCTTTTATTCCCCCTTTGTGTGTTGTTGCTGAGGGGGGCAATGTCTCTGGATATTCTCCCCCACCATGGCTCTTACATTCTTTCCATCCCCTCTTCCGCTCAGTTTCCTGAGTCATAGTGGGTGAGTATTAAGTTTGCTTTATTGTTGAGATCTTAAGTATCTCTGGATCTTTGCCCTGGGTTGTGGTGGGTATCATTGGTGTCTGTCCCCATTGACCTTTCATGGGTTATCAGACTTACTGTGGTGACTGGTCTCCTGTTTGTCTCATCACTTGTAGAAATTCTTTTCAATATTCCATTGCTTCTATTTTCAGGTATTTATAAGAGGATTCCTGGTGATGTGTGTGGTGACAACATACACACCTTACTGCTTATTTCTTTGTTTGAGCATGTGAGTGTGTGTGTGAGAGAGATGTGCATGTAGAGGCCAAAGAACAGCCTCAGGTGTTATCAACAGGTATAATCACCTTTTTTTTTTTTAATTTGAAATACCAATTAGGCTAGCTGCCAGTGGCTCTTTGTGTCTCCCCCTTCCCAGTGCTCAGATGACAAATGTGTGCCATAACATTTGGCTTTTTGTGGGTTCTGGGGATCAAACTCAGACCCTCAAGCGTATGTAGGCAAGTACTATATCAACTGAGTATCTCTCCAACCCTTACTGTTTCTTTTAAGAGACAATTTTGTTGCAGAAAGTCACCCTTAATTTTATATATTATTTTGCACTTTGGGCTTGAAACTGTGGGGTTTTTTTGTTACAATTCTGGTTATACAACACTTTAAAGTATTCAATTCATTGTAGTCATGTACGTTGACAGCAGTTTGCATAAAAATGTAACAAACCATAGAAACAGATAACACACCACATGCAGAACAGGCAATCACAGGGATTGTAGAGCAGTGGAGGTCCCCCCCATACCACACGCATGCACACAGCCTTGAGTGATGGGGTGAGCACGCCTCTCCATCCCATACACAGGCAGCAAGACATCCATACATACTGAGACCAGTGCCTTTGTGGAGGGAGGAGAAAAATCCAGGAGGATAAGGACCTGAGTACTGACAACTGTTGCCCTCAGAGACGGGTTAACAGAAAATGCGTAACAGATAGGCACTGAGACAGAGCAATAACCAAGCTTTTTTTTTGAAGCATCTTCTGAACTCATCTTTACAGTATTTATATATGTAGATATGCACATGTGGACATGTGTGCAAGTCGGGAGAACACAGCAAGAGTGTGAACTTTAACCTGACTTCAAAAATCAAACTAAAAACAAAGCAAAGAGAGCCAGTTTTAGCCTGGCAACTGAGGTGCTAACTGCTAATTGTATCAATGACCACAGCTTACCAGAAAATGCAGCCACAGAAACCCAGCAGAGGATTGATTTTTAGTGGGTGGCTATTTCCACTCAAATAACTCTTTTGGAAGAAAAGCTAACATCAAACACGGTTTCTCACAGCACCCGAAGTTATACATGCTCCTATATAGATGAAGCACCCCCATTTTGTCTGCACTGTGAACTGGTACACGAGGCTCTTTCTCTAACCCCAGGGACTGTGCTCTCTTGCTTCTCATCTTTTTCCTGTAGGGAATCTATGCACAATGCCACATTGGCTAAAATGCATGTCTTGGGCCAGTTAGGGAATACATTGTGCCCTTACCTCCCAAATCAATTGAATTCCTAGCCTCCAGTAATTTATTACTTATTTTTTTTCATGTATATGTATGCATTCTACACATGTGTATGGGGCTGCATGTGAACATGAGGTGAATTCTTCAATCATTCTCAACCTTATCTCTCACTGAATCCAACATTCACCAGGCTAGTCTAGCCAGCAGGTCTACCCCCAGGGATCTGCCTGTCTCCACCTCCCAAATTCTGGGATTGCAGGAGCACACCATCAAGCCTAGCATTTAAGTGGGGGCTAGGGATCTGTGCTCAGGTTCTTGTGCATAACAAGGGCTTTAAAGACTGAGTAAATCTCCTGCTCCCCCCTTCCATACTTTAGAATGTATTCTAGGTAAGACCTTCAAATAAGTGATTAAAGTAAAAAGAAGCCATTAGGGCGAGATCAAAGTGAATGTGAGTAATGTCCTTAGAACACAGGAGATTAGCATACTAACACACTTAGGGGCAAATAAGACATGGGTAATTCCCAGAGTAAGGCCCAGAAATACAAGATTAATGTCTGTTAATGGTTTGCAAATAGAACACAGTTTGCTATAACTAAAAAATCTGATTTCTGTAGGACCACAGTGGTTGTCTCTTGTTGTACAGGTAGGAAGTCTGGAAGTGTTTCAAGGAAATTCAGGGATGTTACTTCATTGTTCATCTTCCTCTCATCTCTTCCCTCATCATCACTTCTTGCCTTCCTGGGCCTACTTAATGAGCTGGGGCTGACCATGACCCTGGACCTGCTGCTGTGCCTCCTCACCAACCCTCTGGGTGGGGGTGGGGGGTGGGGGACTGCCTTCACCCCAATCACAGAATGTGCTGAGGGTCCCATCACACAAGATGGAAGCCTAGCAGCCATCCTTAATCCATTCACCTGCCACTGTCATTCAGGACACCTGTAAATCCTGCAAACTCCACACAAAGAACAGATCCCAAGCCCTCCATCTATGCTCTGTTCCCATGTTCCAACAGTATCCAGACCATCTACATCTTTGTCATCTGTGTCCTTGTGCATATGGGGCTGGATTCCTAAGAAAGAAGAGGAGATGAAAGAGAAATATGGACTCGGGAGATTGTGTTATAAAATATCCTGTGGGCATATGCCAAATGAAATCAACTCTTCAATATCTGACTATCTTGTGTCTTTGTCTAAGAGTAAGAATAAAGCTTTTCATTATAATAAAGATTTGTGTAATGTGAAGATTAACATGATTAAAGGGATTTTAGGAAACACAGTTGACATCTGTCATGTATTACAATATATTAAAATATCCCTTCATGGTTTCTTTACATAACAGAATGTTGTCACACATTCTGTCTGGGCAAGACAGAACTGCTCATCTTGCCCTCTGGGCCCATCTGGGTTTCGCCCAAGCTGCTTGTGAGACAACACTTTACAACACAAGTCAAGAGGCACACCATTTGTAGTGGATGTTGTGTGCACTTACCAATGTTCTCACCACACACTGCGAGTTGTGCATCTTGCCTATCATGTAGGACAATCACTGTACTAAACAGCACAACTGTAAAATAAAGCACATCATTTTCCTCCATGACCTAGGAGGTCAAAGTGGGAATATATTTACTTGGCAACACCATGACTAATGTTCAAAAGATGAAAAAGTTGCTAAAGAAATCACTTCACTGCACTCAGTAACCGGCACGGGTGACACTCCACACCACGAGTAGCTAATTTTACAAACACCCCTTTCACTCCATAGAAGCTCTCCTCTTCCAGCGAGGGGAAAGAGAAGAGAGGAAAACAGTGGTTAAGCGGTTAAGTGCAGAGAGAGATGCTCTACACATCACAGACTGGCTCCTCCAAGCCCCACACGGAGCACACCATGTGAACCGCCACATTCATAACCCTATACTGGTATTCAAATTTTCTGTCTTAAGCTAAAGAAAGATTGAATACCCTGCTGTTGTGTGGCCAAGATTGAAGAGGTGTCTCACTGACATTGTTCAAAGTTTATGAAAATATATGAATGCTCAAATGTCATTGGCTTTGTGCCTCCAACAGACTGTGGTTTTATGAGAAATCAGTCTTTTAATCAAAATGATTGAATACCTTAAGGTCGAATCCAAAGATATCAGTTAATATCTAGAAACGTGCTATTTCTGCAAATTTTGCCAAGCTGTACATATTGTGGTGCATTTTAAAGTGTTAATTTGTGCATTCCATATTGAAAATTGATCTTGAGTTTTAGCTTTTTGTCAAGCAAAAACATATGGTTACAAGCTCTCTACATTTTACGTGACGGCTGTTGAAACTGTCACATGCGCAAACTTGATAACCAATGTGACACATACGCAAATAATTTGCTTGTTTAGTAACAATTCAGAGATTCATTATTCATGCAAACACACATTTTAAAGTGATCAGATGGAAGTAGTCTCCATTTCCTACAACCTATTCTGGTTGGTGTACAAACTCAGATAAAATAAAGCTGGGAACTAAGTAGTATTAAACAAATCCAAGAATAGGGGTGTTTCCAGATAATTATTGAACCAGATGGTGTTTTTTTTGTTAATTCTGCCATCAGTCTGAGAACTTGATGTCTTACATCTGTACTTGGTAAAATAAATTTTACCACCGACATGATTTCAGTTTTCTTAAAATACTTCAATCAGTTTTAAACTAAGATTTGCAAACATCTGCCACAGTGTATGCCTATGAGAAAAAAAATTACTTGAGAATAATTCCTTTAAAAATATACTCCAGTATAGAGCTTTAAATTTATTGCCCTTTAATTTTTTAGTTACTAGTTAGATTGTTTAACAACAAATACAATAGAAATATGCTAGCACATTTACAAATGAACATGGTCCTGAGAAGTGTGGGCTCATTTGGAGATACTATCTTGGAATTTCACAGTATATAATCTCACTATCTTGACAACACAAAAAATGAAGTATTTTTTTTTTTTCCTGTGTGATTTAGGTGAAATTTTTACATGGTATGATTCCTGGTACTTCAGCTAAGGTTTTTGCATGGAATGATTCCAGGATAAACATGGTAAAACTAATCAGAACACACAAATGATACAGGAAAATAAGTGAAAGAACACCAACAGAATTCTTCCTCTGCAATACTGCTCAAGCATTAGTAGGCTTTCAAACACATGCCTAAAACCAGTCTCCCAGTTTTAGGTTCTTCTGCAGAGATCCAAATATGATACTTGAAACACACAAGCCTACTTTCAGGCAAGATGCTCACTGAGGCCACTGTCAAACTTAATCACAAATATATGTCTTTTGATACTTAGCTTGTGTTGTATAACAGCTTCTGGTTCAGGTGAGAGGATGGATTTCTAAGGGAGAGCTAGAGGTTCCTATATTCTTCTTTTTTCTCCTTCTCTTCTCCAATCCTAGGCTTTTGCATCAAAACTAGCTCATTTTATCATAATATGTTCTGAAAAGAATATGACCATATACATTGGCCAAAATGGACCATAAACCAACCAGTTAACAAAATAAAAAACTAATATATGTAATTTATTTTGAAATATTCCAAAGTAACAGCAAGGCAAATGGGGCACGTAATGTACAAGTTTCCAAACTTGTGATGGTTAGGTTTTGTTGTCAACTTGAAACTTTCTCATTATCATGGGTGGGTCTCTGAGGATGTTTACAGGAAGGCAGCCTCTCAGCAAGGGGCAAGATGTAAAGAAGCTCAAAGAAGCTGGAAGTAAACATCCTTTCCTGTGTGGGCCATGCAGGAAGGAAATTCCAGAGACTCAGGAAGCCCTTAATTCTGGAATAGGGTTGCAAGACCCCACCCTAAGCCTATATAAAGGAGAAGAAATTCTCTTTGGCGATGGCCTGTTCCCTGTTGTGTGTGTGGTGTAGGTGATAGGTTTTTCTTTCTGCTTGGACCTGTGAAAGAGGGCCAGCGTCTTTTGCTGTTACAGAACTTCCCCTCAATCTGTAGTTTCAATAAATACTTTCCTCCCCCAAATTGTTCCTGGTTTGAATATTCATCACAGCAGCGTGTGGCTGACTACGACACCCATATACATTGACCAAATTGGGCCATAAACCAACCAGTTAACAAAATAAAAAACTAATACATGTAATTAATTTTGAAATATTCCAAATGCAACAGCAAGCTAAAATGGGGTATGTAATGTATGAGTTTCCAATTTTGAAGTAGGTTCTATTTAACAGGGAAATCGATAAAATTATATCACAATACTTGCAATCAAGCAGATAGCTGGAGTAGCTGACGCATGTCTTAGGTATGATTCTTTGGCTGTGAACACCTTTCAATGTCTTCACAGAAAAAGTTCTCAGAAGAGCAGTCACCATGACCAAGAGTGCTGGAGGCAGGAGGGAAGCCAGAAAGTGGTAGGCACTGACTAGAAGTTAATGAAAGACTAAATTTGATGAGCTGGGCCCCAAGAATTCAGCTGACCCACTGGCTGATTTACCCTCTGAGTTACTTAGACAAGGGGTTATTGAAGTTTGATACCATTAATTGTGAATTATTCACATATATATTATATTATTATCTTACATATAATGTTGTTAATATATAAACTGAGGTGATTACAATGAATGGTAGCATACTGATAGTAAATTTAAGCTTCATGCCAAGTGGCACTCTTCATGTGCACCCTTCAGAGGGTATATTCCACTATGACTTTCCTTCAGGAGCAAATTCATGTTTATAGTTCTTGGGTTATGTACCTTCAAATCAAAGGTGTACTGGCTTATGCTTATAACCCCATTATTCAAGAGGCTGGGCAGGTAGATCATTGTGAGTTCAAAGTCCAGCGAAGTGTACAAAGTGATTTGAGGACAGTCTGAAAATAAAAAGCTATATCCAGAATTTAAACCCAGTTCTTTGGCTGGAATGCTCTGAACCAGTGGGCAGTATGTGGATATCCACCTGTGGAGCAAATGAAATAGATCCCTCTTATCTTGTTCAAACATCCATTCAAATGGATCAAAGATCTTAATTTAACACTTGAAACTGATAGAGGAGAACAATTCAAGATACAGGCATAAGGGAATTTCTGAAATGGACTTCCTTAGGTTAGGGAATAAGAGCTTCTGTGCAGCAAAGGAAACAATTAGCAGAGTACAGAGACAGACTACAGAAAGGGCAAGCATCTTTCCCAACAGATAAGGGATCAATATCAGAAAAGGGATTAATTAATATCTAGCCTATTATAAACAACTTAAAAGATTAAATATAACCCTCTCCCTCAAAACCCCACTTAATAAATGGCTAGTGAACACTAGTTATCAGAAGAAAAATGCAAAAGGTCAAGAGAGACTTGAAAAAGCTGTTCAACATTTTTTTTTTTGTGATCAAAAATGCAAACCCCAACTGTACTACGATTCACTTCATCCCAGTCAGGATGACAGTCATCAAGAAAATAAGAACCAATGACAGCAAGGACATGAAGAAAAGGGAGCCCTGAGACACTGCTGGTCTGAGTGTGAATTGGTGTAGCCACTATAGAAATTAGTATGGTACTTCTTAAAAAAAAATTAACAGTAGACCTACCATACAATCCAGATGTCTGACTCCTGGGTATACATCCAAAGGAATCTAAGTCAGCACACCACAGAGAGAAGTGCACATACTGTTCACTGATGCACTATTCCCAATAACCAAGGTGTAGACTCAGCCTAGATTTCCATCAACCAATGAACATCTGAATACATACATATTTATGTCTGTATCTATGACATGAAGGTAGAAGGGGAATTATTTTGGGAGAAGGGGATTAACGGGAGTGGGGCACAAGAGAGGGTAATGGAGTCAGAAATACATATATTACATGCTTCTGTTCATATGCAGAATACAGATGTAGCTAGATATAAACCTAC
This sequence comes from Zapus hudsonius, assembly GCA_004024765.1. NCBI lineage: Eukaryota > Metazoa > Chordata > Mammalia > Rodentia > Dipodidae > Zapus > Zapus hudsonius. The sequence continues at coordinate 22,075 of PVHP010006173.1, forward strand.
ATATCCTATCTATCTATCTATCTATCTATCTATCTATCTATCTATCTATCTATCATCACCCATCCATTCACCCATCCATATGATATGAAAGCAGAAGAGAAATTATTAGGAGGAAGAAAGGGACCAAAGGTGGGAGCAGCAAGAGAGGACAATGGGGGTGTGAATAAGAAAAGTACAATGACATACATCTTATGAAAATGTAGTCATGAACTCATTGTTTTGTATGCTAAATAAAAATAAATTTTAAAAATACCACATGAAAATGTAATAATGGACTCATTGTTTTATATGCTAAATAAAAAAACTTTAAAAACACCATATAAAATTACCTTAAAGCTATATATAATAAAAATCTGTATATTATTATGAGGGCTGCAATGTAGTTCTTATCACTTTCAGATTGTTGAACTTTTTGTAAGCTCACAAAAAGGCTTTCTAAAACATACCTAGCCAAGACTATCAGTTTATAGTCTGTTTTATTTTTTGCCAGTAGATACTACTAAAAGTTATAAAAACATAACAACTTCTCTCATTTATCTCTCTAGCTATCCTGATAGCTGTGATGTCTGAATGAGCTCAAAGTCTGCAAAGCCTGTCACATTATAGAAACATGTCTTCTTAAACTAAATGTGAAATTCCAGTAATGGAGGTGACAGATCCAGTGGTTTTTTTTTTTTTTTTTTTGGTCAGGGTGTGATGAGAAGCACAGTAGTAAATTAGGAAACATTCCATATTGTTCTATCACAGTAGAAGCCTTTCCATTAATGTCATCAGTCACTAGGAAAGGGCAAGTAAATCAGATGCCAATCTAGCCAGGAAGCCCGAAGTACCCTGAATGATCAATAAGGAATGACTGTATAAACTCTCCATTATCATCATGTAATTCTTCAGACAACTTTACCTTGCTTTCTTTCCACGTATGGAGCACATTTCATTTATTCAGAAATAAAGAGGAGATCTTGGAATACCTCACTTTTTATAGCTCATTATGTTTTCAAATGGTTCCAGTGTTACTTGTCAGTGAGTGAGCATCTACGACCTTGAGTGTTGAGGATGGCACAGATGATACAGACTTAATGAAATTACTGATAACTGTTATAGCCATTTTCCTGATTTTCAACTAAAACATTATTTGCCTATTTATCTACTTTAAAAGTCTATTCTTCAGTAGTCCCTTAGATTGCACAAAACAATGCAGAAATTCCGTCGCTTCTACGTTACTCTAAACAGCAGCAAAAGATGAAGATCAGTATTCTCATACAAATCAGCTGGCTTACAGACAGGAGAAAGAAACAGATAATATACTGCTTACATGGAAATAACCCATTCAGGTTCCACCAACTTCCAGAGGAGAATGAATGCCTCAGATCTCAAAATCAGGTAACAGGATTACACACGTGTATTTCGAAATTTCCAACTCAGCATGGGATATTGCTCTGACTCTTGGAACATGGTACCCATAACCATGCTTTACCTGTAGAGTCCTATGCAATTCTTAGCTGCCTTAAAGAGAAAAAGTACTACTGGTAAATTATCTTGAAGTTTCGTTTTCAGTTTGGATAAAATTTGTAATTTCTTTGTAATTTCAAGGAGGACAAAGTAACCTAGGTCCCTTATCCACAATACCTTAAACAGCATTTATCACATTTCTTGTTGTTGTTGTTGTTGATGATGGTTCAAAAATGGTCAAATGAAATAAGAATCTGAACCCTTAGGAAGGCTGAAGAACCGCTTACCTGGAATGAAAACCCTGATTAATTAAGCAAACACAGTTGCATGCATCTCTGCTAAAAGCAAGCTTTCGAGTTATGTCGTGAAAGAGAGAAAGGAAGAGAAGATGGCTTGACTCTCAAGAACTGGTAGAGATGACTTAGGCTGGAAGAAATTAAAATGGGATATTTAGTGTCACCCAGAAGCTTAGAAAAGGACAGAGGACATCTATGGGAATAATTTTAAAGGCTATAAGCAGGGAACTCTAAACACTGTAGAAAGTTAAAATGGTGCATAGGTACTCAACTGACACACAAAAGTATGATTTATTAACATCCCAGATGTCAAAATAAAAGCTTAACTATTTTCTTTAGAAAGTAAATCTTAAAAAAAAATACAAAGTTGCTTTAGGATTTGGTCCACAGTCTAAATCTTTTTAGCAATAGAAACATCAAGTGCTGAACAAATTTCCTTAATATAATCTTAACAAAAGCAGGACTCCAGACAGTGATGTAATGAACCTATAAATGACCAATAATGTGATATCTATCATTTATTTGTAAGTATTAAAAGCAAATAAAAAATCCCAGTAGACAAAAACATGAAACCAATTTGCACTCCTCCTCTTTTCTCTTCTCTTTCCTCCCTCCGTTCCTTCTTCCCTCCTTTCAGTATCCTCATGCACATTAGAGATTTTGATCGGCGTCCTTCAGGGGTACCATGGTGCCCTGGTCGGGGACACACTGCCCTTGTGCTCCTGTGACTGTGGCACAGGTCCTCTCCAGTTAGCACGCACTGTACTAATGCAGCACGCACTGTACTACATGTGACTACTTCTGCCTTCACCTTGCAGCGGTGGGCGAAGATCCAGGCTGCTGCCACCACATGTGCTTGTCCTCTAAGACAAAACCTTTTAGGACCTTTTATCAGTGAGAAATAAAGGAGGAAAAAGTGCTGGGCTCCAGGTTAAGTGGGGGAGGGGGAGTCCTTTCCTCTGTTGCCAAGTGAATTTGTCAGTAAAAGGACCAAGAAAAAAACCCACTCATCTCTTAGTAAATACTTATCTACAACAATACCTGTTGTGAAAAATCCTATCTTCCCCAGCCTCTATTTGAGTCTTTTTTATTATCCATAATTAGATACACTTATTAAGAGAATAATGTGTTGATGTCTCCAATTTCCCTATTTCCCTCCTCCCTGTCCCCGATCAGTTGGGTTTCCTCCTCCATGGGCAGTCTGGATCAGTCCGTGGGGTAGGGGGTTGTGGATAGCCTAGGAGTCAACCCGGTTCCACACCCCTTTGTATGTTGTCACTGAGGGGGGGCATGTCCCTGGATATTCTCCCCCACCATATCTCTTATAATCTTCCCGCCCCCTCTTTCTATTTGAATCTTCACTGAACACACGTTCTTAAAATTGTCCACGTCACCACCATCGATTTTTCTTTATAAATCAGGCATTTAAATACATACCCTGACTTCTACACTGATGATATGTAGTCCCGTAAAATTTACTATGGCTAAATATATAACCAATACCATATATATGTATATCCAACACATTATATATATGCATATACATGTCACAGCTATAGGCTAAGTTAAATACAACTATTAGTAAGGAGAAAAGTCCCCAAGTCTGTGAGCACCAGGTACTTTCCCTCTACAGAGTACAGGTGCTGTCTACTATCATGGCAACACATACCTTGGGAGAGTCATGAGAGGGAGATATGATCCTTCTGGTTATTAGTGATACTGAAATTTAGAAGAAAAAATAAGAAACTTCTTTAATGAGCCAATAGCTGAACTCAGAAAAATGCGAGCATTTGGCTTAGTGGTTAACCACCTTCAATTCCCAAAGCAAGTATGCTGTGTGCTCATTCAGATGAACTGTGAGATCTGTATCCAGTGACCTGAGGCTGTGAAGAGGACATAGAATTAAGGTACAGCACTCTTACAATTTCCTTTGGGGACATTTGTAAGCACCACAGCTCCTTGTCCAAGGACGAGGCACACCCAGCTGAGGCAGGGAATCGGAGGACACTTGTCAGCCTCTGTGCTGTTCTACTTGATAAGACAAGTCCATTATTAATTTAACTACTGAAGAAAGAAAGGAAAAAAAAAATGAATCCAAAACCAAGAATTTAGTAAACAAGACTCATATTTTCAACCCACTAATTCTGTAGTTTTCTAAGTGGGTCTTTCTGCCATGCTACTCACTCACAGCAGGAGCAAGCACCACAAATAAGGAAGGGTAAGACCCTTCAGGGATGCTGCATTCTTGCTTGTTCTGATGGGGAGTTGATCGCACTTGACAAGGGGCCATTGGTTTGTAAGAATGTTTTATGTAATTAGACTCTTACCTATTCAAATGTGTTTTGGCCCTGAGAAAAACATTCATTTATCTAGTTCTATATATAGGAGGCATGTGAGAACGGCATTGGTCCAATATGTGTGTGTGTGTGGGGGGGGGTTGACATGAATAGAGCCAAAAGCACTCTGATCCTTCAGAAGAAACAGGGGATGTCAGGTGCTGTTGCTTCTGGTTCCACCACAGCTGCATGTGAAAGCATCTGGGGAGTCCATGTGGCTTTCGCTATAGCTGTGGGAACAACTGTACCTTCCGGATGTGACTGAGACTTTCAGTGCATGCCTGCCTCTGTTCAAGCAGTGAGAACCATGCACACAAAATTCATCTGCTTGGCCTGTGCACTAGTCACAGGAAGTGGTAGAAAATCACCACCCAGTTAGTATTTGACTGGCAAGTGAATGACTGTTGTACATTTTGGAAGTTTAGATGTGCATATGGCTCTGGTGAGCTTCTGTCCCATCTGTTCAGTAGTAGTTCACACCATTTCACCTGTTCAGACTTCAAAAACTCTCCACACCTAAGACCCTATTGCTGAAGAAATCACAAAGTGTCATCAAAAAACACCAAGAGATTCTTCTAGATTCAGAATGGTAATCAGCTCCCAGATGGCAGCATGTGTAGCATTGGAAGGTGTTGCATGAGCTGCCAGGGAAAATTGGTCAATGATGTTTGGAGAAAGCAGAGGCCACTGATATACAACATAGACAGTTGTCACAAGAATGCTGAACACACGGGTGCATGGAAGAGACCAGCAAGTTAAGAATTGCTCATCTGTGCAATAGTGGCACTAAACCAAGGAGGGTAATTAACGGCTTTATGATTGGTTAAAAGATCCACTTAGTGACAAGGAACCCTTAATTGGAACTGGGATCCACAGCATAATTCTATGGGTACCAAGATCTAGGGCTCCTAGGGGAAATTCCCACTACCAGAGAGCTACAGAGAGGCTACACCATTAGAAGCCAGCCAAAATAGCAATGTTGTCTCATTTAACCTATACTGATCTCACTCTTTGATGGAGATTCTGTTTGTCCTTTTCAGAAGGCAGTGAGAGAGCCAAAGACAACTCAATTCCAACAAGTCATTGGATGATGGCTGACATCCTGGCAGGAGAAAAACCACACCTAACCTTCACACAGGGCCCAAATGAAACCTACAAGAAAGTAACAAGACAAACAGGAGACCAATCTCCACAGTAAGTCTGATATCCCATGATAGGTCAATGGAGACAGACACCAACAATACCCAACACAACCCAGAGCAAAGATCCAGAGATACTTAAGATCTCAACAACAAAGCAGACTTAAAACTCATCCACCATGACTCAGGAAACTGAGTGGAAGAGGGGGTAGATAAAATTTAAGAGCCATGGTGGGGGGTAATACCCAGAGACATTGCTCCCCTCAGCAACAATACACAAGCGGGAAGGAAAAAAAAAAAAAGATAAAAAACCTGGCTACCTCTGGTGCAGTTCATAACCCCCTATTCTATGGACAGATCCAGTATGCATACCGAGGAAGGACCCCAGTAGGTAGGGGACAGAGAGGAAGGAAACGGGGACAACTTCACAAGATTTGCTCATACAATGTATATACATATTCATAATAAAGATATTAAATAAAAACTCTCCACACTTCCCCTAGCAGGCTTAGAGCTCTTTAGAGATACAGGTCCTTGGCCTTCCTCTTAGCAAACCAGTCAGTCAGCAAGCAAATGACTGGAAATTCTGGGAAGTGAAGTCACAGTTCCTCTAAGCAATGAACACAATCAGAACAGAAATAATAAAATGAGAGAGAGAGAGACAGAAAGTGAGAGTGAGAGAGTGAGTGAGAGAGAGAGAGAGAGAGAGAGAGAGAAACAGACAGACAGACACTGCTAGGATCACGAAAACAAGATATATTTACTTTCTAAGCTAGATAGTGACTAGTTGGGTTCTGGAATTAACATGAATGGGCTCAGACCCAGCCTCTGCTATTTGCCCTTGAACTGGTGACTTAAATTTTCCATTTTTACACTTCAGGTATTATCACATGCATATTAAAACTATGAGCACGAATATCTCAAATTAAATGATTGTGTATTTGTGAGAAGTATACAAGTGTGTTGCACATATATACCTATGATAAATGAAGTTTAATAGTTACATGAATGTGGCCCCTCCCCATACTTTTTACTTTTCTCATTTCTGTGATAAAAATACCTGAAAAAGCAGCATAAAGAGAAGGGTATGTTGTGGCTTATGAGGACACACAAACCATCATGGCAGGGAGGTCAGCTGCAGTATGAAGCAGTGGGTCACACTGATTTCCTTGATCAGCAGGCAGGGGGATGAATGATGGTGCTCAGCTCCCCTCTCTCCTTTGTTCCATCCAGGACCTCATGTAACAGTGCTGCTCACGTTCAGGTCTTCCTCCTCAATCTCTCTAGGAAAAATGTGTTTCCTACACAATCCTAAATCCAGTCAGGCTAGCAGTGAAGATTACAGTACCTTATTATACAGTGGTAAATGAGGTAGGATTGAATCACAATGTTGGGATGCTTGGTAGGGTCACTTGAATATGAACACTGTAACAGCTTGGTTAATTGGCCCTGATAAGTAGGATGCTTACTAAGTCACTAATAGACTTGGGCAGGTAGCCTATACAGTGTAGACACATGGACAAGGTGATGATTTCATCAAATGTGGGACAGATGAGGCTGGTATAAGATTTTTCAACTGTGATTTAGAGTCCTTCTTAGGATGATTTGCTAAACTGTCAATGGCATTTCTGTCTTTTCTCAGTGCTGTTTGCACAGTGCCCAGAACTGTACAGGTTTTCAACTACATTTGCTGCATCCTGGAAACTTGCAAAAAAGTGGAAAATAAAATTTCCTGAACTCAGATGCAACAGTCTTTGCACCCCTGCCCTCTTCCATCCTGCACTGCCCGGATGCCCTTTGCTCTTCCTTGTCTAGGAGTACCACCTTCCAAGTCTAGATCAGGACTCAACTACAAGCACATCCTGGCATGTAGCACTTTCTGAGGGGGACTGCCTAGTCACACCTCCTCTACTAGATTGGGAAGCTGCTGTGTCCTTCATACTATATATATGCCTTAGATCTGAGAAAAGCAGCTGACATGTAACCGTTGTCAGAAAGTATTTGATAGGCTCATAGTACAACTTAATGGTAGAGGAAGAAAACAATCTCAATGATATGAGAGGCAGAAGAAGGAAACAGAGAGAAGACTTAAGAGAAACAATACAAAATACAATGACAGAACTGGGTGTGGTGGCTCAGGACTTTTAATCCCAGCACTTAGGAGTCTGAGGTAGGAGGCTTTTCATGAGTTTGCAACCAGCCTGGACTACAGAGTAAACTCCAGGTCAGCCTGGGCTAAACTGAGACCATGCTCAATAAAAATCTTCAATGACAGAAATGAATAGATACAGATCAGTAATAACAGCTACTGTGTTGGTTTAGATGCCCCAGCTAGAATACAAATTTCCAGGTGGAATTAAAAAACAACAGATCTGGCTGGAGAGATGGCTCAGTGGTTCAGGCACTTATCTCCAGTGCCTAAGGACTGGGGTTCAATTCCCCAGAGCTCACATGAAGTCAGATGCATTTCTCTCTCTCTCTCTCTCTCTCTCTCTCTCTCTCTCTCTCTCTCTGTATGTATCTCTCTGCTTGCAAATAAATATTAAAAAAACAAAAAACAGATCAGCTCTGTGCAGTTTTCAAGAGCTCGGCATTAGCCTTAAGGACAAGATGAAAAGGAAAAGACATAGTCTATGGGCTACCAAAGAATGGAGGACTTTAGTATGAGACAGTACAGATTTTTTTAGGCAAAAATCCTAAAGTTTCCTACATATTATCATAAAGTTCAATTTACCCAGGATATAGAGAAATTATAAATGTGGGTGAATCTTATAAAGAAGTATCTAATTATTAAAAAAAGAAGGAAAACCACATCTACAGGTCTATCAGGAAATGTTAACATGCACCTCTCTCGGTATGTGGTGACTATCAGACAAACCAGGAAGGAGAGTGGACGTGAATCCCACAGTTAGGAAGCCTAGTCCAAAAAGCAGGGCATGGTGGTACATGCCTGTAATCCCAGCACTTGGAAGTTGCTGAGTAAGGAGGATCAGGAGTTTAAAGCCACCTTGGGCTACACTAGCCATATCTGTCTCAAATTAAAAAGAAAAAAAGGTCAGGGCTGGAGAGATGGCACAGTGATTAAGTTGTTTGCCTGCAAAGCCTAACGACCAGGGTTTGATTCTCCAGTACCCACATAAAGCCAGATACACCAAGTGGTGCATACCTCTGGAGATTGTTGGCAGTGGCTGGAGGCCCTGGTACATCCTTTCTGTCTTTCTTCTACCTCTCTCTGCTTTACAAATAAATGAATAAATATTTTAAAATCTAATATAGCAGATCACAAACCACATGTGCTAACCAAACTAGGTAAATAGGGCTGGAGAGATGGCTAAGCAGTTAAAGGCACTTACTTGCAAAGCCTGATGGCTTGGGTTTGATTCCTCAGAACCCATGTAAAGCCAGATACACAAAGTGACACATCCATTTAGAGTTTGTTTACAGTGACAGGAGGCCTTGTCGCACTCATACTCTCTCTCTGTCTGCCCCTTCCTCTCTTTGTCTCAAATAAATTAAGAATATTAAAAAAGAAACAAAATTGGTAAATACAATTTCTTTGCAAACTCACACTGGATATTTATAAAAATGATTCAAATGCCTGCCCACTATATCAAAAGGCAATTGTGAACAAAGTCAAAGGAAATAGTCATATACTCTCTGGCTACAGTGTAATACATTAGAAATTAATTATGGACAGAAAAATTAAAAACTTCTAAATACCAGAAAGCACACAAATAATTTAAATTAAGATGGTAAAATACAATGTTAAAAAAGAAATCAAGATTGAAAGCAGAATATACTTAAGAGATTCAATAGTTCTTGAATATTAAGACTTACAGGATACATATAATACATTATTTGGGGGAAAATATAAAATTTTTATTGTTAGTGCCTATAAAAATTGGGAAATTTTATTAACTAAGTATCCAACTAAGACATCAGAAACTAAAAGCAAGTGTAAGTAAAAGTGAAAAGAAGCAGGAGCCGAGGGGATCAGCAGTGAGAACAGCGAGAGTGGGCAGGGTAGTCTCCTGGACAGAGGAACAGAATCAGGAGGGCAAGTGGAACAGCAAGCATCCAGGGCAGGGGTCAATGCCTAGACACACCTTTCCAGCCATGGCACCGACTCCTAATGAATGACTTCTGTACCCTAGGTTTTTAAAGGCATGTAACACAGGGAGATCCTTAAAAAAGTAAGCGAGCAGTGTGCTCGAGTGAAGACAACTCCCATGTTAGGGGAGGGACACTGGGCAATGGACAGGAGTGTGGGAATTTAATACTTTCTACAGTTCCCAACTTACTCAAGGGCACCAAGGGAGCCAGCAGGGATGACTGATGAGGAGGAAATTTCAAGTGCAAGTTAGTGGAAAAGAAAGGCATATTTTAAGGCTTTAGTTTAAGAAAAGAAAAAGGTAAATTAAACCGGGTGTGGTGGTGCAAGTCTTTAATCTCAGCACTCTGGAGGCAGATTGTAGGAGGATTGCCGTGAGTTCAAGGCCACCCTGAGACTACATAGTGAATTCCAGGTCAGCCTGGACTAGAGCAAGACCCTACCTTGAAAAACCGGAAAAAAAAAAAAAAAGAAGGTAAGTTTAATATTCTTTTTCCTGAAATGTGGATGAGCAATTATAGACAAGTAAGTAAAGAGTTATGATAACTTTAGGAAAAAAAGAGACAAACTATGCCCAAGGTTTTAAATCTTAATAAAAACAAATTTCTAGTGTGTGTGTCTGTGGTCAATCTTCTGTCTCCAGCAAAAACCCAAATCACAGACTCCAAACTCTGCTAGCTAAGTTTGAGCCAAGGGTCTGTGATGAATCAGGTTGTTCACTGGCTTCAACATAAAACCTTGTAGAAACAATAGCTTTGGAGAAAAAAAAATACAAGTTCTTTTGTTTTGGAGACCAGAAATGCAACAGAAACAAAACATAATAAAAAATGAAAATTCAGGTACAGGAATTATGCATTTCGTACTGAATAATTATTTCTGCCCTGCCCGTAAATCCTCTTTGGTAGGCTGTGCATCTAAAACTCATCGAACTGCCACGGGGTAAACGCAGCTCCATCCATCACGCAGCCACTTGACAAATACATTCCATAATAGAAGTTTATTTTTATGGGAGGCTGAATCAAGGACTTTCCCATGCATACAAAAACTTGTCAAAATTATTTATGAGTCTTGCTGAGACACACAATATGTCATATCAAACTCCCATTTTCCTTCCCAGCACAGACTGTCAATATCTCTGCTCCTATCAATAATAGGGACATTGCTGATAGCCGCCTCAGGAGTATGAGGTCATGTGTCCACCCAGCTGCCCAGTGTGGGTGGAAGGGGTCTTCACCAGCTCTTGGAGAGATACAAAGGTGAGAGAGCCTGGAACTGTACCCAAGGTCTTTGCGACATTAAGTAGAAACATATGCTTGAAAAATGATAGTTGACTGTGGCTGAAGCAAAACCAAAATAATAAAAGATATTTCATCTTTCATTTTGCATATAATTAGTTAAGTGTGATAAAACAAACACTATAAAATCATAAAAACTGCTCGTTTCTTGTGAATTTTCAACACTGAAAATTAGCTTGATGAGTATAAGTCAGACAGGAAGTCTCTCAGAAGGGGGTGATGTGTGTTGAGATGAGGGCCAAATCAGCCTGGCTCTGTGGCCCTGACATTGCTGTCATTTTATTTCACATGCAAGCCTCAGTGATAGACACAGGGGCCCCTGCTTTCACCCTAGTGACAGGGACCTTCCTTGCTTGGCTTTCTCAGGGAACTCCCTGGGAGCACAGAAGAATGGCAAAGGACCGGAGGTAATGCACAGCAGCAGGAAAGTATGTTTCTGTTTGTCAACTCTATGGGCAACTGAACTTTCCTCTTTTCTTCAGGTGGCCTTGGGAGCTGGTCAGACACAGGAGAAGCTCGAAGACTCCCTTACTGTTTCACCCAAAGCTCAGGCACACATAATGCAAAGAAAGACCAAGACATGTGTGACCAACTCTACAGTGTGCACTCCTTGGAGGTACTGCGCACTTACAAAACGTGAAAGGATGAAACCTTCATTTTCTTAACACAAACAACTTGTGAGTTCTGCTTTGCATCGTGACAGCTCTCATTCAGGTTCTACTTCTGTAGAAAGAAATTTTGGGGGCATGGGAAGATAAGCTGCTTTCAAGAATTCTGCAGATCCTGAGGGTGTCACCCAGCACCTCATGGAAGACTCACACTTGGGGAGTGGTGAGCAGAGCTCCGTTCCCTCACTGAGGATGGGGCAAGCAACTTAAATTCATTTTATTGGAATGCTTAAGTTGAATGAGTAAGTTAAGTGGGATTAAAGTCTACTTTTGTTTCTCCCTACATAAATAGGATAAGAAATAATAGGAAAGGGGAAAGAGAAGGGAGGACCTTACAAAATTCAACTGCCTCTGATCTTCCCAGTACATCCGGAATACACTAAACACCATAAAGAATCTAAGCCAGGGCTCAAGCATTTGCCCAGGGTTGAAAGAATTCTTATCCATTAATAATATAAAAATAGACTTCTGGAAGAAAAGAGAACAGAGTTGGTTAGTCAATTCTGTAGAGTCCAAAGCTATCTAACAAACTGAGTCACTGGGGTACAATCCCAACTTGAAAGTACATCGGAAAACACCACTCTCCACATATCTGCCAGAATGTCACTCTTTCAACATAAAAAACACAATAACAAACCATCTTTAGGCTTTCAAAATAATCATTTGAAATAGCTGGAATGTGTTTCAACCAGGAAAATACTGAGTTGATGATGTTTAATAAATCTACCACATCTGTTTCCAGATACAAACAAAAAAGAATGCAGAGAGGCAAGGGAGGTATCTCAGTCAGTAACAAGGCTGCTGTGTGAGGGTGACAACCTAAGTTTGGATCCCAGCACCCAAGTCGATGCAGCACTCCTTGTCTATCCCAGCCAGCGAAGTGAGGCAACTTGAGAGAGTGAGTGGTGAAGCCAGTTGGATAGATATGCCTCCTAGGCTGCTCTTCTGCTGGCACGTGGGGCCAGATCGCCTTTGCAGTGGGGATGCCCTGTGCAGCTTAGGATGGCCTCTGCCCCTATTGGTGTCAGAAGCAACCCCCAAGTTGTAAGCTCCTGGCTCATTGAGAAACTCTGTCTCAAAAAACAAGGCAGAGAGCAACTGAGGAGACGCCTCATGCCAACCACTGGCCTCCGCATGCACATGCATGCATATGAACATGCATATACACATACACAAAAAAGGAATGAGGAGGTTCACACTCCAAGAACAAAGCATATTGCAGCTGAAGTAATCTTATTAAGCTGCGAAAGCTCAGTTTCCAATAAAATGCCTAAAAAGCTCAGTCCAGGAAAGCACGGACACCGTGTGCCTTCTGTGTGTAAGGCATTTGCAACCTGTGAGGCAAGGAGGGCACAATTCCTAGCCTCTTTCTAAGAAAAGGAACAGCGGGCACATAAAAGTTGGGCGACTCATCCAGTCACCTGGCTTGTGCGTGATTTATTGAGAAATGGAGCTAGAGTCTCCTTGCAAAGCCACAGCTGCTCTGAAGACCACACAGGGCTCCAGCAGAGAGGCGTGCTGCGGGAGGGGAGTGAGGAAGGACATTGTGTCACTGCGAGCTGCTGCACCTTGCAGAGAGCACGGTTACAGCATCATAATTTAGTCATGAATGGCTCAAATTTGTATTTTAAAAAATGTAGAAAGCTCATTAAGATAAAAAGCTAGGAGTATTTCAAATCTGACTTTGTACACTGCTTTGTGCAAAGAGAACCCTCTCTAAACTGTGGGTGGATCCAAAGAGAATGCACTCCTGTCCATGAGCTGTGGTTTCACTGTGCAGTCATTTCGGGTCACAGCTACCTGCTTTAGGTGACATGTAGGTGAGGACTCTTGGGAAGAAAAGGCTTCATTTCCTGAGTCCCTGATATTCCCTGCAAAGGATGCTTCACTTTGCATCTGAGAAAACATGCTCAGCGAAGTGAGGCAACTTGAAACAGTGAGTGGTGAAGCCAGCTGGATAGATAGGCCTCCTAGGCTGCTCTTCTGCTGGCACTTGAGGCCAGATCGCCTTTACAGTGGGGATGCCCTGTGCACCTTAGGATGGCCTCTGCCCATTGGGTGTCAGGAGCATCCCCCAAGTTATGAGAATCAATGGTCCAATCCCTGATTCAGAAAACAACCCACCAGATTCCAGCTCCTAGTCTCTGCCCCATCTTTACAAAATCTGCTGGTAACATTATGACTTCTATGATGCTACTGCTCTGGTGGGTATGGTTTCTTCAGGTGGCAGGTTTACTAGACAAAATACAGGACCACCTGTTCAATTGTGTTTCAGACAAATAATAAAAAGGCAATCTTTGGGACACGGTTTTATTAAAGAATAATTTGCTGTTGACCTGATATTTAAACTGAATGGGGTTGCCTGTAATTTTATTTGCAACATCTGAGAAGCCTGCATTAGTGGTTCATAAGAACAACTTTCCTTGGTTTTTACAAGATAGAACATCAGGATTGGGGTAATTTTCATTTCAACTTTGGAGCACAATTCTTTGATTCATGTTGTGTTAAATGGGCTGTTTTCCTTTGCTATACACTCACTAAGTATTTATTAGTTCTGTAGTACTTCAGTGCCCCTTAGTACCCTAACACCAATGGAACTTAGAAATGTGCCCTTGCCCAGAAAGGATTGTTAGTGGCTGTCTAGCAATGGTTTGTGGTTATTTTTTTTTTTTTAAAAGCAAGGTTTTCTGTCCCCAACCAATATTCATCAACTATGTAACTTTCTGGCTCACAATTTGTAATGCCGGAAGGTCCTTGCAGTGCCAACTTGGAAGGACTTCCAGTATCATGGTGTTCTGCTTAGTGTCATCACCACACACCTCACAACTATCCCTGAACCCCTTACGCTTGAAGGATGACCTTTATCAGTCCCAGATATCCACAAATGGCCTCCATCATCCCTTTGCCCATTCACTTATCTTCTGGACCTTCTTCTTCTTACTGAGCTATTGTTGACAGCTCCCTTCACACTTGAAAACAAAGGCGCACGTGAATGCACAACAAAGATCATTACAATAATGTGGCCAGCTTACTATTAGTATCTGTTCAGAGCCCTGTACAGTCACTCATTATGTGAGCCCTCTAGTAGACACTCTCTTTCTCTCTCTCTCTCTCCCCATTTCCCAAGGATCATGGGACATGAGGCATAACTTGAAGATTCTATTCTATGTTGTGTACATTCACTCCTTCTCCAGGGAAACATTACCCAATGTCAACTTTATATACACATAACTTTTAATTAAAAAATCATATTGGTCTAAATTTCACTAGGCTTTCTTGGTGCTTGGAGAGCACCAAGAAACAGACCATTTCCCACTGTAATAGCAGAATCAATGTGAGAGCTGAATAGCATTCACTCTTTGCAAAGGCCGCACTATCACCAAGCTGAAGAGCACCAGCCTTTTCCCGATGTGCTCTCATAAGCATCGTGCTGTTTACAAATTAGAGAGTTCTGGATACTCTACTAACAAAAGGTACAAAAAAAGAATCTAGTAAAAAGTCTTTTTCCAACTCATGTCCCCAGACACCAAGTTCCTTTCCCAGATCAGGACTCTGACTTCAGTCACTCGGGGACTCTCCTGTGGATAGGACAGTTAATGAAACTGCCAGTAGGTGCATTCACACTTCTTTCTTTCATTTTAATATAGCAGTAGCACACTGTTGTACCCACAGTTAATCATCTTTCCTTTTCTTCCTAAATATACCTGATACCAATCCATACTGGTATGTACAGAGCTTTCTCATTTTTCTTATGATTATGGAATGTTGCACTGTGTGGTACCCTAGAGAGCTCTGAAGCTATCAAGTGTGAGCCACCTGTAGAGCTCGGTGTCCACAGCACTCAGCTTCAGTGTCAGAATTGCACGCATGGTGTCATAATCCCACTAAAACTTAAAAGTTGCAAAATGATCAAAGTGGCCACGTTAAAAAGCAACTATCTTGACTAATGACCTGGCGAACCACTTCATGAAGATATACTCCATAAGGTGACCACTTTTATTACACTTATTCCTTATATGGACATCTGATAAGAGAAAGAAATACCTTTTATATTACTAGCCATATTTATGAAATTTGAGTTCATTTCTAGTCTTTAATATGTGGACACAAAAATGGAAAAATCTCACTATCAGAAGACTAGTTACTTTAGTTTTTTTTTTTTCCTTTAGAAATATAATGTGCCTCATGGCTATGGTATCAATAGAAAGATGTCCAGAAAATTAAACCAAGGGGAAAATACACTAGAATGATAGTATGGCTAAGTAAACTCACAACTTTAAAACATAATATTTAATTCTATTTACAGGGAAGAATATTTACATCAATCGCAGTGGTCAAAATGACCGTTTCATGGAATCACAAGGGTTCCAAGGGAAAAAAATCCCTGCCCCATACACTTATAATATTTTCCTACTCTACTATTTCATGTTTTGATTTTTTTCAAGATTCTGCAATCTTACTTCTGCAAGCAAATATTCCCCTTTCTCTTTTGCTGGCCAAGGACTCAGCCTGCACTGCCTCGGGGCAGCACTAGCTGTGGCTGCTACAGGCGCCTAATTGCTGAGTCCTTACAAGGATTGAACCTGATCATTCACTGAATTGTTGAGCTGATAGGATTCGTGTAGCTGGTTATAAATTGATAATCTAAATTAATTCATTCAAGCAGAAATCGATTCTGTAACTCCTTGAGAGCTTGTAATAATGCTTACCTCCCACTGCTCGCTGCATTCTCTGTTTCATAAAGCTGGTCGGAAACAGCTGGATCCAGGTGACCTGCTAGCTCATTAAATCTGTTACACGTTCTTTCTGGTAAATGATATTAAGCTGAAATGTCCTAACGTTGATTTTTTTCTTTAATTTTATGACAGAAATAACCCAATTTGTAACGTAAAATAACAATCTCCTTGGATTACTTTGCCTTGTTAAAATATTTTATGCATTTTTCATTTACACAAAGGTAATGGAAAAACACTTAAACTATCTGTTATTTAAACCACAAGAGATATGTTACTGAAAGTCTGATAGCTGCAAAAATGATTGTCTCTTCATAGTCTTTACTTTATATCTGTAATAAAAGGCAGACAATCCAATTCATTGGTTAGTAAATAAAGTACGATAGTTTTTATTTTATTTTCTCTGCCTTGCAAGAGCTCAAATCAGATTGCTTTTTAAATTCATTTAGAAATAGGACTCATTACTTTCCTCCCCTCTTTCTAATCTAAAGTGTTGAACGTCCATTCGGAGGCTCACATTTCCTTCATCAACAGAGGCTATAACCTAATTCTAAATCCCATCCTAAAAGAATCATTTTCCAGAAGATTCTCTGTGTATAAAGGTTGAATAATGAAATCAGAGCCCCTGTCTTCTGTGTATCCCACACTATTAAAAACTAATATCTAGGCACCTCCTAACTTCACTGCCTTTTTTTCTGAATAAATTTTACAATACACACACCCACCATACCTGGACAGCAGAGATCAAATATTTTCTATCAGTGAGCAATCATTTTTATTGTAATAATAAGCAATAAGGTTTCTCAAATCATAGAAAGTAACTAATTGAAACCTAAAATTCTTCAACTCCTCACATGTGCTACCATTACCCAGAGGCTAAAATCATCATTTTCTGGTTGCAAAAGCCATCGTTGTTAAGACTAGGTTCCTGCTGGCTGGCCTGACTTCCCCAGGGGAATTACAGCCGGCAGTGAGCATAAGCAGGCTGATGAACAGAAAACATCATCATGGAATTGGTAAATACTTTAATGCAGAGCACTGTTTGCTTAGTACTAAAAATGGACTTAAGTGTTTTTCTAAATAACATCCCCTGCATAGAGCTTATTGTGGGATAGAAGTTCAGAAGAATTCATTGAAAGTCTCTGTTGACCATAAATAATCATTTTATAGTAGTTAAAAATTTTCATATTTTAATGCAGAAATATGTAATCATTAGAATAAATTTGTTTTGAGATCCGTATCTCAAAATGGAAATGAAGAGCATAATCACTGAGTCAAAACAGCAAATAGGGTTTCTTTAACCGAACAGAGTTTTCTAAAAGAAGAAAAGGAGGGAGATGTGAGAGATGGAGGGAGGAGAGAAGAGAGCCTTCACCATGAAGGGAGGCTCTGGCACACAGGCCAAGGTCCTGCCAATCAGGAAAGGTAAAGCTAGGCCTTTCCTCTGAGTCTCCCCCTCCACCCTACCCCCACATCTTCTTGAGTGTTTTCTTCCTTCACAGCCCATCTATGCTCATGTCCAGTTCACCTGTGAGTCCAAGTTCATGACCTTCCATATGCTCCCTTCCTTCACCTGACACCAAACTACACTGTTCTCTAAATTCTGCAAATCTGAAAACATTAGTTATCCTTTAAAGGAAAATTCAGAAAGTGCACAATCTCCTGTTCTCCCCCGCTCTTCCCATGAGAAGTTAAAGAAACACTTACTTATACCAAACAAATAAGATTTCTACCATGTGCTTAAAACAGCCAGTCTATGGACTGTGCTCTAATATTTGAATGCCAGTTTATTCTCTTTGAAATTCCATTGTTTTTATGTCAGGTACTGATAACAAACATTGCCACCCAAATCAATTGTTAAAACAAGACTAACAAGCACAGACCCCCAACACCACACGATGATCTCATTGTTGCTCACATGCCTGTGTGCCCTGTGAGCAAACTCCTCAAAGGCCCCTTTCCAAATGTCTTCTTGGTCCTACAGGGACTTATCCAAAGTATCAGCCAGGTTACATTCCCTGTGGTTTGAAGATCAAAGGCTAGTTTTGCCTTCTACGTGACAGGAGTGACACCAGTGACCATCCACACTGCCCAACAGTGCCTCCTTGCTGGGAGCCAGTGCCTCTGACGCCATGCTCAGAGCACAACCTCCCTCTGCACACTCTCTTCTGAACTCTCTTACACTTTGATCCCATTCTGTACTGGAGATATTTATCTACTCTTTCTATACATACATTTCCTGTCTCGTTCCCTCCCTCTTTCCCACTATGTAGCTCTGACTGGCCTCAAACCCAATCCTCCTGCTTCAGCCTCCTGAGTGCTGGCATTCACAGCTGGCATTATTTCACTGTTTATCAGCAATTTGGAAGTAAGCTGTAGAGTTGATGGATGTTTGTCTGTAAATGCTTCACTGTGGGTTTGCTGGGAGCACAGACTCTCTAGCCAAACCACAGCAGAACATTTGAAGCCATGGGATGTAAAATGAAGCAATAAAAGAAAGAAGACTGTGGTCCAGGATCCTGACCTGGACAAGACAAAATGAACTCACAATGGAGTGCAATGTGGCTTAGTCTCTCTTACTGTCTGTGTCAGGGGCTCCTGGCATTTACTAAAAGTACTGGCCAATCATTTAGAAGAATTGTACTCAATGCATGAATTTCTGATTTTAATTTTCTACATGTTATTCCTACTAAGTTTTAACCCATTTAATCTTTTAACCAAATATATTTTCCAAAAGCTCTCCCATCAGAACCCTGCTCACGTTATTTGCTGGAGGCTTCTTGCTTCACTTTTGATACTGCAGCTTCCCTCTGATTGTTTTCACACAGACTTTATTGATGGATAATTGTAGTCAATTAATTGGACATGATTTAAATGAATGGTTCAATGAGTTTTGACAAACACAAACATGCTTGTAACCAGTATCCTGGATAAGACAGAATTTCCTTTGATCCCAGTTCCAGGAGCACACCTCTGATTGTATCCTATATTAAGATGACCTGCTCTAGATCACCAAATAAATTAGGGAAGCATGCAGCATGTTTTTGAAATTATTCATGCTGTTGTATATATTAGTAGCTATCACAGAGTAATATTCCATTTTACAGATAACCCATCTGTTTCTCTGGATACTGGGGTTAATTTTAGCTTCTGGCTCTCATGAACATTCATAGATAAATCTTTGCAAGGACATATGCTTTTATTGTTCTCAGGTAAATTTCTATAAGGACTGTTGGCTCATATGGTGAGTATGTGTTTAATTTTTAAGAAATTGTTATTTTCCAAATGCTGTACTGTTTGACAGACCCAACAGCAAAGTATGACAGTCCAGATGCTCCTCATCCTCACTACCATTCCCATTCTCTGTTTTGGGATGAATTACCAGGAGCATGTCACAGGTCTGACTAGCATTTCCCTGATGACTGGCAAGGGGTAGCATCCTTTGTGTGCCACTGGGCTGCATGAGTATCTTATTTTTACATATTTTTATTTGTTCATTGCCTTAAAATCAATTGTACTTTGTATATTATGGGTCTAAATGCTTTCAACTTTTTAGACCTTTATTAACACAAATACTTAGTTTTGGTTAAGCCTTCTACCCCTCTCCTCTGCCCCCTTCCCTGCTTTCACCCTCCCAATGGGGTATTTTGACTTTTTTATCTCTTAAGGTCTTTAACTCTTTTATTAGATTTGAGAACACTTTCTTTTTCTGGTCTGTGGTATGTCACCTTTCTGGTTTTTTTTTTTTCTTTCTTCTTTCTCTTTTTTGAGCAGGGTCTTTTGAGGAAAATTAGCTATCATTTTGATGAAGTACAAATCATGTTACCTTCTGTGTACTGCGAGAAGCTGGTGACTTACAGCAAGCTCACAGAAGTCCCCCTGAGCTTGCTTTTCAGCCACTTCATACATTGTTTTTGCATGTATTTCTACAATCCATTTCAAGTTCAAGTTTAGTGCCTAGCCTGAGGCAACAATGATGACTCAGTGTTTGAGAGTGTTGGTGGTGTTATCCTTATGATACCCAACATCGTGGAACCCTTTAGTGCTTTCATGGGGGGGGGAGGAGACCACAACTAACTGTATAGGTGAGGGATTATTTCTTTTCTTTTTTCTTAGTTTATTGTATAAGTCCTCCCATCCAATTCCTTCCATTCCCTCTTACTGACTCTCAATTCACCTGTCAGGTTTACTTAAGAGTTTAAGCTTAACCTGGTTAGGAACCGTATATAAAGGAGAATATGTGGTGTTTGTCTCTCTGTTCTTCTGTGAGTTTGCTAAGTATGATCTGCTCTAAATCTCTTCACTTTTCTTTAAATTTCATTATGTCATTTTTTCCCTTTCAGCTGAGTATAATTCCATAGTGTAAATGTATCACAACTTTGTTATCCATTCATCCAGTGATGGGCATTTAGGTTGATTCCAGTTCTTAGCTATTATGAATTGAGCTGCTATAAACATGGTTGACCAAATGTCTCTGTGTTGAGGCATGAAATCTTGAGGGTAGATGCCCAGTAGAGGGATAACTGGATCCATTGGTAGCTATATGAGCATCCTATTTAGGAGCAATCACAATGCTTTCCATAATGGTTGTACAAGTTTGCATTCTCACCACCAGTGAATGAGGGTTCCTTCCCCTCCCCCTATCCTAGCCAGCATCTATTGTTGTTGGATTTTTTAATGATTGCCATTCTGACTGGAGTAAGGTGGAATCTCATTGTTGTTTTCATTTGCATTTCTCTGATGATTAAGGATGATGATCACTTTTTTCTTAAATGAGAATTGGCCATTGTGTTTCCTCCTCTGAGAACTCTCTGTTAAGATCAAGGCCCCATTTTGAAAGAGAGCTATTTATTATTTTTTTTTTTTGAGTTCTTTAGAATTTCTAGATATTAGACCTCTTTTTGGTGCCTGGTTTTATTACTGCAGTTTTAAAATTTTTTTATTATTATCCATAATTAGATACACTTAATAAGGGATTAATGTGTTGATGTCTCCCATTCCCCTATTTCCCTCTTCCCTGTCCCCATCAGTTGGATTTCTTCCTTCATGGGCAGTCTGGATCAGTCCATGGGGTTATTATTGCAGTTTTACAGGACTTCAAGTCAGAAAATGTGAATTTTCCACATCTCCCTCTCTCCATTCTTCTCCTTGCCACTCCCCTTGCCCATTTTCTAGTTTTTTTTTTCCCTCAGAGCTTGTCTGCATAGTTTTCAGTCTACCTTCAAGTTCACTGCAGTTTTCATTTATAGCATTTAATACTCTGCTAAGCTGGTTCAGATAGTTCCTTTTCATAGATTCTATTTTATTCACTTTTTTTTCAATCTTTGAGCATATTAATAATAGGTCATTTAAAGTTTTTATATACTAATTCTATTATCTCTATCCTTTCTAGCATACTAATTAACTTTTTTCTCACTTATAGGTCACAGTATGCACTTCTTTCCATATCTGGTCACTTCATACTGGATGCCAGACATCACTGGATGGTATTAAGGTTTATTTTGACCCCAGTGACACTTCTTTGTAGACCAGGCTTGCTTTAAGCTCTGCTAGGAGGGATGAAGGGTGGTCCTACCACAGAGACATAGTCCTTCAGTGTGGGTGGATGCATGGGTGACACCAGTGCTGAGTGCATGCTGCTGCTGGCTATGCCCAGCAGCTTTTTTTTTCTGGACCTCTTGGATTCTTCACCTTTCTGGAATCTTGCTAAAGCCATGAGGAAAGGCTAGCAGGTCTCTGGAATATCCTTTGCTCTCCTCTTTGTAAATACAGTCCTTCAGCCTGACCTCCTCTACTAAGTGAGCAGGCTGAGTGGGCTCCTCAGGCACCAGTCCCCCAATCATAGTGACGAGGTTGCTTCCAGAAGCCTTGTGACAAGTCTCACTACAGTCTGAGCACGTGGGGACTTAGATGGATATTGTGATGGTCTCAATATTGAGTCCATATATACATCTGAGAGTTTAAGTAGAGGCAGTGGATTAAGTGAGGTAGTGATGGCCACTATTGAAGTTTCTGTGATCTCAGCAAGGCTACAGAAATCTCTGGACATAAAACAACTGATTTCATAATATCTGTGGAAAGCCCATTAAGGTAATGATCAATTTTAGGAAACATTAAGGAAAAGCCATTTTAAATTTAGTGACCAATATTGAATACTTATTGATTTTAAGGGAAAATATATATGCATATACTGTAATGCTAGCATTGCATTTTAAATGGAAAAATTACCACTCATAACTCACCTTCTTTTTACTAAAAAAGTAATTACTTATGCTAAAAATAAAATTTCTATCTAATTGCTTAGATTTGCAATTCTCTAAATTTTGATGCCAAAACTTTTAAATTTATATAGCTCTAGAAACCAAAGATTTTTATGGAAGTTAAGCTACTTTCAAATTGGATCATACAGTCTTTACAGGAGCTGTATTCTGTTAATATAACCTAAGTCAAGGTATATGAACAGACACCAATGGAAAGCTTTGTTTATGTGACCTCAGCTTCTGAGCTTCACAAATTCTAAATTTCTCATGGTTTGCTTAAATTGTTAGAAGTAGATAATACCAAACAGGAAAGTGATCCTGAAAATTGGATGCTTCAGGAAGCTGAGCTAGAACATTAGACAACAGGTTCATCTGCTCATCTCGGTTATGGACCAGCTTTTTTTCTCTTGGACTTCTCAGACTTCAACTTTTTTTCTTGAATGATAAGCTCATCAGCCCCTTCATCTTAACTGAGCTATAAACATATATGGGCCATTTGTATCTTGAAGACAAGGCAGGAGACATCAGCGCTTCCCCCTTCTGCAGCAGTTCAGTTGACATTCTTGAGAAAATAAATAAGATAGCAGGGCTTGGTGGTGCATCCCTATAATCCCAGCATCTGGAAGGTGGAAGCAGGAGAATCAAGAGTCAAAGGTCACTGGCCTACATATGGAGTTCCATGCCGGCTTCTGCTACTTGATACGGTGTTTTAATTCTCCTCACCTCCAAAACAAGCAAGCAAGCAAGCAAACAAACAAACAAAAAAAAACCCCAAAAAACAAAACAACAAAAAAACCACTCCCATACACAAAGTCGATACACTTGCTCGTGATTCATCTATGGTGAGCTGTGTGGTGGTACACAAATCCTATCCACACGTATCTGAGGTCCTCCAAAGACTACATGCCAAAAACCAGACTTCTGTGTGAGGTTTTTTTTGCTTCTACAAGAAGGGTTGATATGGCGTTTATGCACAATCATGGCAAAGTTTCTTTCGAATCATTTCTGAAACAGAAAGTTCAGGAGGAGGCCAGAGCTCTGCACTTTATGCTGTGTAGGAAGCATCTGTGAGGTTAAAATCTGTTGTTCAAATTTTCAAGAAGCCCTGTCAATTCTTTGGCTTTTGAAAAAGATTTCTGTTGTCATATACACAATTTCAAATGTTTAATAACTTGCAGAAATGGAATATAATCACAAGAGTGTCAAAGTAAGTTAAATCCAAGAATCTAGGGCAAAAAAGGTTAAAATTAAGATGAAATTTCCTTTAATGACTACAATTTTGCTGTAGTATTAGATCGCCTTGGCAATTGCTCAATTTAACCAAAACCTGTTAACATTAAACTTGGCTGAGATAGGGTAAATTACAAACTATAACACTTGGTGATGGTTCACTCATTGAAAGCTGCTTAGGGTGTGTTTCACTTGTGTCTGCTTAACTCTGTGACCCTCAAGTGCCCAAGCTTCATGTATTTATTGCTTCCCTCAATCTGCAATGCCTTTGAAAACCCCATCAAGACTTTTCCTAAAAATAATATTTTCGGATTTGGCAAAACATGATTTAAAAAATTTCTTAAGTGGTTCAGGACAGATACAAACTGCTACATAATGTCTTATTTTCATAATTTATAGAATATAACTTTAGTCATTAAATTCACAGATTCAGCATAGGAAAAGACACAAACAAGAGTAAATAAGTAAACTAAACACAGAAAGCATCAAATGGTTTTCTGAAAAGCAATTCTAACGCCTAAAATGCCATGTTCTCTGCCTTTCTTTGCTTTTGGATGACCCGTGAGGTACAAGTACACAGACTTGACGAAAGGCCATGTGAAGTTCTGTGCAATCTCTATGGTGCTCTGGAAACCAGCACACTCCAGGCACGGGAGGTCGCTTGTTCTTCTTGCAGTCAAGAAACTGCCACATCCTGGCACTCAAGTATCTGTTTAGAAGGGATCATACAGGAGCATTGCTTGTGCTTACTTCACCATGAGCGTTATCCTTACAGTTAGACGTGGGCCCTTTCTACTATGTGCTGGCCAACTCACCTTTGCTGGACACTGAATTACTTCTAATTTTGGACTCTTTTGAACAAAATTGCCACCAACACTGAGGACAAGGTTTGGTGTGGATGTATGTTTTCATTTCCTCTGAGTAAGTACATAAGGCATTATTTTCACCTTTTAATTAGGCCACAAGGATTCAGACAGCAGCTTCAACATCCCCTCAGAGTTCCCATTATACACTCTTCTCTTCAATAATTTTATTTCTGTCATGGAGAAGAGACACCCTATATTGCTTAAACAGAGCATGATTGATAAAGAAGGGCTGTGTGATGTTTCTGACAATGTGGCCTTCTTTACAACACAGATTTTTGTCAAGAGGATGGACACAGATACTCACCCTAATATCATGGGTATGATAATGATTTTACCAACCTCCCCATATTGCTATAAAAATCTGATCAAGAATGATGATGATATCACCTATCAAAGGAGCTACAAAGTCAATGTGATCTTAACAGTTAAAATTAAAAATTTGATTAAAATTGAAAATTAAAATTTTATATTAAAAGTTTAAAAGTTCACTTGTGCTGATACAATCACATTCTTTATAATCAGTAACAGTTGTCTAATACTACATTTATTTTAAAGGCATGAATTTCTAATGCATTTGTGGTAATTTATATATATTTAATCAGAGGACTTGATATCTAGGTTGCAATCTTCAGCAGAACATTCTTTTAAAGCTCAAAACTACACTTTTATGTGAAAGGTAGTTTTTTTTTTTTTTTTCCTCCGAGGTATGGTCTCACTCTAGCCCAGGCTGACCTGGAATTCACTATGTAGTCTCAGGGTGGCCTTGAACTCATGGTGATCCTCCTACCTCTGTCTCCCGAGTGCTGGGATTAAAGGCGTGCGCCACCACACCTGGCGAAAGGTAGTTTTAAATATTAAGACCAATGCTTGAATCAACAGCACATATAATTTCATATTTATGTACATTAGCATGTTGAAGATAAACATATTACATTAAGAACTATCACTTGTTTATCCCTTCTTTTGCTTAGGAATACCTTAATCGAGTAGAAAAGGAAAAAATGAATAGGACTTTTGTCTATAATAGACAAAATGAGATATGTAATTTATTTAAATTTTTTTTTTTTTTTGGTTTTTTGAGGTAGGGTCTCGCTCTAGTCCAAGCTGACCTGGAATTCACTATGTAGTCTCAGGGTGGCCTTGAACTCACAGCAATCCTCCTACCTCTGCCTCCCGAGTGCTGGGATTAAAGGCGTGCGCCACCACGCCTGGCTTAAATTTTTATCTAAAGTATGTTATATGTATATATTTTAATTTAAAAAACTAAACTTACTGTCAGCTTTATACAATCTACTGGAATGAAACATGACTGTATGTTTCTCATCTTGGGGATGTTTCTAATAGGATTTTAGTTACTAAATATCAGTTCAAAGTGGACTGTGGTGGAGAACAGGATTATAAAACAGGTAGCATTTGACGACTGGAATGTTTCACCTGTCTGTATTTCCACATACTATATTAATAACATCAAATAATAGTTTACAAACTAATGCTACTAAGAATCAGTGTTAATGCCAAGTATTGTCTTCATAGCACTTTAACTTTATTATGGTGAAAATTCTTAATTTGGCAGTAATGTTGTCTCAATGTGATATGGAAAAATGCTTCTTCTGTAGCAGAGCAGCATGATCTGATAGTGTGTTTTCAATCAGTGCCTTCTGGCAAGTGCACAAGCCTGTTTGCTCCTCTGTAATAGGCACATGGCATCCACACCAGACTGTACTCACATTCACCAGTGTGTGAGCCAAACACTGTCATGTGTATCAAGACACTGACACCTTTGAAGAGACATCTGGGTGGCCGTTAGCAGGACACTGAATGACCTGTGACAGCAGCATTCTTCTGTGTCCACGCAAGATTCCACAGACCAACCAGCTCTCACAGACTATTCTAACACTACTCTATGAGTCAGTCAAGAAGAAATCATGTTATTTCAAAGGAGAAAAGTAAAAGTTTAAACATATAAACATCAGTCTACAATCCTGTGGTAGAGCTGGACCAGAACTCTGATGCTTGTGTGAAAAATCCTGTACTCTCTGCCTAGAGTTAGCCTGGTCTGGGGTTCCAAAGGCCTTGGGACCACATTACTTTCTTAGTGATTCACCACTCAGCTTCTTGGGCCCAGAGCCCAGGGCCCAGAGCCGCAGCAGCACTAGGTGAGGTGTGCAACTCCTGTTCTGGCTGGCTGCTGAAGGCCGAGGAGCCCTGTCTGCTCTGCTCTCTCTGAAGTGCGTGGAAAGGAAAGACTGTCCCCGAGTTTTAAGACAGTTTACTGGAGACCAAAGACTTTCCTCCTTATTTATAGATGTTTTCCCCAAAGTTAACACAAGTTTAAGTGGCTGTCAAAACTTGGAATCTGGAGCCAAAGCATATTCTCATTGCTGCTGCACCCAGAAGACAGAAGCTTTCGAAATTCCCTCATTTCAGTAACACCAGGACGAGAAAAAGGATGACTCAGTATGATTTAGAAAACACTGTAACTTTAAAGTGCAAAATATTAAAACAGCCTTTGGGAAGTCACTTTATATAAGTATATTAGTATACTTTTCTTCCTATCCCATTTCCCCAAGTACAGACCACGCTGAAAGATGAGCAATGATTTTCCAATTTTTCTTGTGAGTTTTGTTCCTAGCCAGGAACATATTACTGTTTAAACAATATTCTAAAAAGCTGAAAATGACCAGAGTAGTGAATAAGGTGAAAAGTTAAACAGATTCAAATAAAGAGGTTAGAGTTATAGTAATATGATGTACCGAAAGACACTCGATAATATAGAATTTACTCAAATACTGACAATATATCCACTTCAGGGCTATTTATATATCATTGCATATGTCAGAAAAGGCTGACAACATAATATAACATTCTGAAATATGTAACAGATTTTTTTCTAAGTTGTTCTAAAGAGCTGAATTAGAGGAACAGACCTTTAAAAATTAAGCCAATTTAACACTCACTGGGTCTAGTTATGTGACATATTGTCTACACAAATACAGGGCCCACCCTTTGCTGCCCTCCATCCCAGAAACTGCCTGCCAGCAGGATCAGATCTGCTCCCACAAATCTGTATTTTGTAAATGACTTCTGTCCAAAGGGAGTAGTGATGGAGTCATAGAAACTGTGATTTTCTTGATTGCCAATTAATTCTTTTTAGCTCTGAGAACATATGACCTGTAGTTGCTTCTCAGTACTCATTTAGTATGTGCTGAATGGGTAACATAAAGCTTTCACAACAATAAATTGAAAACATGCTTTTATAAGACCTATGAAAGGGATATAAATACAGCTGCATGCTAAACCTAGGTAAACTAAACATGAAGGACGCATGGATTTAGTACTTAATTAAATGTTGGACATAAAGCCAATACTTTACTTATGATAACTACAAATTAAATATTCAATTTACTAGTCTTGTTAAATTTTAGTACCTTTTGATGAGGATGATTCAGATGATCCAGGTAGTTTTCAACATGCTGCCCCCCTCTCTCTTGCTCTCTCTCTCTCTCTCTCTCTCTCTCTCTCTCTCTCTCTCTCAACAGGATTCACATTCTCTCACTTTCTAGCACTCATTTGGAGGATACACTGAAGGTGAGTGGGGTGTGGCTACTGGTGAGGATGCGGATGTGCACAAAGAAGGAGCATACCTCACAGATTTAGCTGTTAGCTACTAGTCATAGAAATGTAGACTAGTCACTGAGCCTTTCTGAAGACAATTTCACTTTATGTAAAAAGAATACACAACTTACCTCAGAGGGTCATTACAAAATAAAAGTTGTTTATGAGCTATGCTACACCACACAGATGTTAAAACAGGCTGCTATGATGTTAGAAATGCTGATAAGAGAACAATCAAGTGCAGTCTTTTTACTAGCCTCCAGGTAGTTGGAGGTAGGCTTGCTCAGGGCCAGTACAGCAATGCCACCAACACACACCAGGGCTGAAGCTCCATCTCTCTTGTGGCTCCATGCCAATGTGCCCTCCTGGGTCACCATGGATACTCATCAGACACTCTATTTTTCATGATTGTCTTCCAGAATTCCTGCTCCTTCCAATTGGGTTCTATGTTTGCAAAGCAAGAGTTTCATTTCACTTAGCCTTAGGTATGGCAAACATTTCTTCTGCATAACTGGCACTCTCTTCATGACCACACAAAATGTGACTTGATGATGAAATCACTCCACATAACAGTGTCAACAAACACAGTAGTACGGAGCACTGGTGGGTGATGTGCTAGGTCCTTAGGAGCTGAAGAAATGAATGGGAAGAGCTTCCAGGATGCCATGTTGGTTCCTTGCAATTTCATTGTGAAATTCAAGCACTTCCTTTTCATTTTGGGGAATTATAAAACAAGCTACCTATTCTATAGCAAGATACCGTTGGACTGCTTATGACTGCCTGAGCAGCTTCAGAGGGCAATTCATTCCACCTGTTCCAACTTGTGTCGCTGACAGGAAGAGACAGATGAGCACACAGAGTGGGGACTGCTCAGCTGCGTGCATGATACCCAACAGTGCTGTGAGCCTGGGCTGCTGTTTAGGAGGCAAGGGTTGAAGTTGGGATCTTACCCTAAATGGCCCCGAATGGCTCATGTGCCCTAGAAGTTTGGATATTGGGGTTATACCCTTCAAGGAAATATGGAAACCCTGCTTTTTCCTGTTTCTGTTTCCTCGACACCATAAGCTGAGTTCCTTTTTTCCACCATGAGCTCTCTCAGAGACGATGAGCTGCCTCTGCATGGGCCCCAAAGAAACAGAGCCAAGTGACTGCGGACTGAGACTTCTGAAGCCATGAGCCAAGCAGGCCTTTTCTCCTTAAGCTGACCACCTCAGCTACTTTGTCACAGGGAGTCATGAAACCACGAGGCAGAAATGGAAAAAGAGGACAGTGTGCCCTCCAACCTCTTTTGTAACTGGTTGGCTTGGTTTGTGGAAAGTCTTCCTTTCGGGTTCATGAAAAGGCATTCTATTCTAGCAGGAGCATTATTAGGATAACTAAATGATGATAAAGGTTAAGAATCCCAACAACCTCACACTTGAGATTTGAGCTTTCTAGGAATGACAACCCAGCAGGCTGAGGAGTTGTTTCTTTCAAAGAAAAAACAGGTTCTAATTCATCAATTAAAAAATATGTTACTGAACAGAAATGGTGAGACATAGCAGGATAAAATTGTGTTATTTTACATAATTTGGAAGCTCCAGAGACAGGTTCAATTTGCCATTTTGCAACAAACTTCAATGTCTGCTTGTTAGATACTATAGTATTTTTACCTGTCTACCTGCTGTGTGGTGAGGAATGCAAACACAGGTAGCACTTATAAAGACAGTGATAAGAATGTCTGCCCCTGTCACACAATACCCTAGATGACTAGTGGGAACTATAAAACACCAATGAGCAGTGAGCCAGCTCAGTGGTCCAACCTGGGCTTAAAATCCCTCTGGTGACTGTGGAAAATCTAATGCAACTTTGTCTAGACCTGACACTGACCCCAGAAAATGCTAATGACAGATGAATTCAATAATCTTTATAATCACTTGAATTACTTGCTAAGTTGTCCTCCTTACTTTACAGGGAGACAAGTTAGTTTTCCATAAAGCAGTCTAAGTGGAGACTGATTTCTCTCAGCAGAGACTAGTTTCCACAAGGGGAAGCATTTTAATAAAGGCTTCTGGGGTTCAGATTCCCTTTGTGGAATGCTTTCCTACAGAAAAGTTCATGCTGATCACAAAGGTGGGTGATTTCCACACAGTTAGAGATGTAAGATACAGCCTACAGCCATACCAACCTGAGTGCACCCACCCATCTGATCTTAGAAGCTAAGCAGGGTTGGGCCAGGTTAGTGATTTGTGTGGGAGATAAAAAATACAGGAAAGTTGCCAAAGGAGGAAGGTGACAGAATGCCAGTGAAGTCCCCGCTGATAGGCACAGGCTTACAATGGAGATACCTGCCCAAATGTGTACCTGTGGAAGGCCAATACTCCCTTTCCTGAAAGCCATCCTGTAAAGAAAGCCATCATAAAGATTCAAAACCATTTTGCCGTATGCTGAACTCCCATTTTTAGTCAACAGAAAGAGTGGGAAATGGGAAAATGTGTTATTTTAGAGTTCAGTTACAAAGCCACTAAATCCTAAAAGTCTCATACCAGCACTGGCTAAGTTCTGATTTTATGTGGCATATATCTCTGAGTACATTTATAGCCTGTGTTTATAGTTTTTATAGCTTAAGGCAAAGTGGAGTTGTAGCTGGGAAATAATCCTCATGTGAAATAAAACCACCCTGCTCACGAGTCTTCTTAGAGGCCCCAACCCCAGCGTGGGCACCTGACTAGCTCTGAATTCCTTTCCTTCTTTAGCACCCACTACCTGGTCTTCTTGCACTTCTTCTGGAAGTCCTGTGATCCTCTCTTTAGAAGGAACTGAGACTTCCCATTTCCCTCACAGGACTTAGCATTCATCTTGTTCTCAGTCAGCCTTCCAAAGAGGCCTCATTTTAGCATTGTCAGATCCAGCAGAAATAATGACAAGCTTTGTGGACATCAAGTTTCCCTCAATGCACTGGTCCCTATACAGAATGACGCAGTCAATGAGCACTTGAGGGAAACCTATGACTGCTGAGTAAAAAGGCGAGCACTCCTACTCATCCGGCATGTGTGCCTTGGCATGCCTAATTCAGATGTGTGTTCAGCCAGACACTGTTTCCACCACTTCCTGCTGCTGCTGACGGGGAAGGCCCCTGGTCAGTCACATTGCCTACACACCTGAAGACAACTGTTTCCAGTCTTCAAGTATTACTAAGGTTCCTCGCTCCCAAAAGGCCTCCCTACTGTCTTCTCTCCTCTAACTCTATCTGTAGCATGATAATACAGATGCTAAAAGGCCTGAGTACACAGACGGCAAGGGCGCACAGGAATGCAGCCTCAGAGCAAGCTGCTGGCCTTGGCTGGGTGGGGGCCATTATGGAGTCTGCAGCGGTGTTTACTCAGGGTCCTGCCATGCTGGATCATTTATGAAATGAATTCTCAAAATACTTGTCCACAATACAGGCTTCTAAAATTAATTCATTCTTTCATTTAGTGGCACTAGGGATTGAATCCAGTGGTCTTATACATATTAAACACTATTGCTGATCCACACTCCCAGTTTGTAAGACATTTTTATCTAAAAATACTGTAAACAGCACTTACAAATGAAAATTCTTAGCTGAAAACTATCCTCCTTAAAAGAAGGAAGGAAATATTATAAGCAGAAATCCATCCCTCAACATTATGTCCAGTGACTCTTCAAAGTAAGTATCCAAAATCCAAAGGATGGGAAAGGGTCACTCAGATAAAAAAAAAAAATTCATCTTCCATTTTAAAATTAGTTATCATGTAATCATTTATAAGATACTGGAATCTTCAAATAATCTGAGTATTATAAACAGAGAGAAAGATGCATTTTTTTCTAAGAGTGATAATAGGTTTTGTACAAGATTCAGCCCTTCATTCGAATTTGTCACTTTAATGAAAAATAGCCACATTTTTTCCATATGGTAATGGAATACATTATATATACACACTATGTATTATAGAAATATCTAAACTAATGCCTAGAATTAATCACTGTAGAGTTAGTATGATGATTGAAAGAAATACAGTAAAAGCCACTGGATAATCTTTAAATGCAACAGTCCCTTTTATAAGATCTCCCTACCTCAGATAAAATCCAAATTTTTGAGTAAAACAAACCAACATATATATGTAAATGATTTTTTTGATTGTATCTGATTCATAGCTTAATTTTAAAATTTGGTAACATTTATAACACATTATGCTGAGCAGAAAATTCTATCACAGAACTACTGCTACTAAGTAAACTCCCTCTATCTCTTCCTATCTTATTCATGGCTTGGCAGCACCTTGACCCCAGCTCACTTTCGAGTCTGCTGTCACAGGGAAGAGCCTGCAAAGCAGGATGGAAAGCAACACCAGCAGAACCCTCCCTTCTCTCAGCATGGAATTAGTATTTGCTCCACCCATATCCCTCAATCTTCCTCCTTCTTTATTCTCCCTGGTTTTCTGGTCCTCTAAATGGCATGCCATGGCTCTGGTCTTGTAGTCCCTTCTTGAACTGGATTCACAACTCCATGGTTAAGTTTTTTGTTTTAAAGCTTCCAGTACCTCTGTCTCACCATCAGTGCTTGGCTCTCGGGTGACTGCAAGGATGTATCAGAAACTCCATTGGCTGGAGAAATGGATCAGTGGTTAAGGCGCTTGTCTGCAGAAACTCCAATATTTAAAACGAAAACCATACCTCACCTATCCCACTCCAACCTAAGACTCCCTACCCCACCTCATTATCCACCAGCCTTTCTGTGATAAATGTGGTGCGATCCTTCCTGGTCAGGAGGTGGTTCACTCCTAGTCAGAGGACAGTTAACTCTTTGTCAGAAGGCAGTTTAATTATAACCAAACAGAATAAATTTTAATCGAACAATAACATCTCAATTGTGAGGATCTTGCAAAAAAGAATATAACAATTCTTCTCATCTCCTGCTTTGCTTTCCATAGGTTCAGTCACCCACAGCTGCTTAGAGTCCAAAAATACAAATGGAGAATTCCAGAAAAAGCTCACAGTTTTTAGCTGTGAAATCCTTCTGAATAGCACCTTGCACCCCCCCTTGAAGTCTGTTTTCACCTACACTGTCCATCTTATGCACACTACCTGCCCATGAATCATGTGGCAGCTGGCTTGGTCATCAGACTGACGGAGGAAATACTATATTCAAGTTTATTTTATGGTAGCCTAAAACAATGAGTCACGATGTTGGAATTTGGATTTTAATGAAAAGGTGAAAGTTCTCATGATAAGAAGAAAAAAAAACCCTACCCAATGGACTGATCCAATATGCCTACCTAGGAGGATCCACAGGGGGCTGGGAACAGAGAGGAGAGCAAAGGGGGTATCATCACAAGATTTGCTCATATAATGTATTTAATTATTGCCAATATAGTTTTAAAAAAGAAAAAGATTTTAAAAAACAGAATATCATGAGATTGCTAAGATCTACAGCAAGAACAAATTTTCTATCTGTGAAATTATGAAGGGAAAATAAATTTGTGTGTTCACTGTCACACTTCAACCTGTGAAAGAAACAGCACAGAATGTGATAAGGGTATAATTAAGATTTAAAAGGCATTAAATCACAGTATTTTATAGTACTCACAGTGCTTGAAATCCACTGGATCTTAGACTGCACCCCCACTCCCAAGATGAGTGGGGATAACTGGACTTTCAAGTGGGAAAGTCCTTCAGATAACAAGCAACACCACTGCTCAAAAACCTACATGCCAGGTGCCTGGGGTGACTGGCTTTCTACTAAAGATCTATCACATGCTTTTCAGATTAATCTTACCTTCAGTCTCCTACAATATATTAGTATCTCTTTAGATGGAAATTATAGGTATGGTTGAAAAGTGACCCCTTTTATGAGAAAGTGCTTGAGAAGCTCTACTCTGAAGCACATGAGAAAGCAACACCCACAGAAAGTGACCTGCAACCTGCTTGCCTCAAGCTTTCCCTGTGAAGATGTCCTTGGTCTGGCCAAGAATGTGTAAGTGGCCCCTGGGATCTTTCAGCACATTCCTGCTGGCCTGCTGGTTTTAAGTGCTGCCCCCCCCCCATCTGATTGCTGAGGTAAAGGAAGGAGCTGGCTGCACCTGATCTAGACCAGTTTAAGCTGCTGACACTCTTGGTTTTGAAAAATACAGTCATAGAAACTGCTACCACAAGCATTTTCCAGACCAGTAGCAAAGCCACCAAGCACATCAGGAGACAAGCAAGTTAAGTTAAAAACACACAAGACTTTAAAATTAAAGTGCTAACTGTGTAAATGATTACAATTCTATGCCATAGGACACACCCTTTCTTTTCTCTGTCTGTCCAGCCTGCACTGCTCCTCTGGGACACAGCAGCCTAGGTGCCAGCACACTAGCCTCAGAGGAACAGTTGCAGAACTTGTCAGTGGGTGTATTCTCTTCACAGACCAGGGGAATATTTCAATTACTTAATCCACCTATTTGAATGATTTGATACTATGTATCGGAAGCTCACATGACATGCACGTGTGGTGGGATGCAGGTGTGGCTGTCTGTCCTAATAGTACCACTCAGGCTTCATGGGAAAGCTCACAGCTCTGAAGGACTCCATGGACTTCGTAAGGAGACTGTGCTAGGGGCACTGGCACATGGCAAGACAGAATGTCAGATTTCATACTCTGCAGACATCTACAGCAACTGATGCCTGGTAGTTAAAAGCTGTTAAGTTTCCTGTGAAGAATTACTGGCAGCCCTGAATGTTTTTCTCATTGTTTATTTAGTTCCAAAAGCTCTTGGTCTTTGTGCTGATTGCCCTAACTGACAGCACAGGAAATCTGGACTTTGTAAACAGGACAGTGCTCTATTGAATTACAGGTCACAGGCCAATCATCAACCTGTACGGCTGGACCTGTATGAAGAAATGTTCTCCTTGAAGAGCAAAGGAGGCTAATACAAGCACACACTCATGCTATAAATAATATCACAGAACAGATGAGCCTGGAAGACAGCCCTCAGGGAGGAGGAAGGATTTTAATGTGATAGGATGCACACCCTGTTGATGATGATGATACTTATGATAAGCTCTCCTACCTGACTGTAAGAGAACTTTCTGATGCTTGGGGTCTATCAAACTGGATTGAGAACACGAGTGACTTTATTTCTATAAAAACCAGCCTCAAACACTCACAGTTCAGCAGCAGATACTTCATAAAAGTAGCACAAACTAAAATGACTAGGATCAGAATAGACACTTATGTGGGAAATATTTTTAAGTAGTTGTTAATTATATTTTTTAAGTAGTTGTGAATTAAAATACATGAATAAAAAGACAGAGCCTAAGTCAGCTGAATGAGAGCCAATAAATTGGCAAAGGAACCGTCTTAACCATCCAAGTCATCTTTGTGGGCACTGAACACAGTAATATGCTGTTAAACAGAAAACCTTACTTCAAAGTCCCTTAGTATCTTATCAGGCACCAGTTCTTATCTTAAGAGTACTTATTAAAACAGCTACCATATGGTAGCACATTATCATGCCCCAAAGACCTCCTTTTGCAGGTTGAAATTAGAAAATCAAGGTTTCATTAGCCTAGTCATTGATGTTGATCATTTGAAGGTTCCTATTTTTGAACACTGAGATTTAATCTACAGATGTATGGTGGTATCTATAAGCTATTTTTTCTCTTAGGCTTATTATGGAAAGTGAATTATAATTTAATAAAATTATAAAAGTAAACACAAAGTAGTATCAGTGAATGTTTACTTTATTCCAGCTATTCTTTATTCCAAATGATGAAACAGAAATACAGCTTCTATTAAACAATGCAGGTTTTTATGAATGACCTTCAATCATTGGTAAATACAATTATCACTAACAATTGCTTCTCAAAGCTACTTGGCTCAAGATGCATCTTCCACAAGATAAAATATGCTTAGCTAACACTATATCAAACAATTCAGATATGCATACCATAGAATATTTAAACACATAACCACAACATATGGGCTACTATACAGTTCTCACAGAGCAAAGAGCTACTGTACAAGCCAGTGCTGTGCTATAATCAGACTCATGTGGATAATATATGGCCATAATTCTGCTTCAATTAAAAGCATATTTCAGCAGAAGCCCAGGATGTCGGTCTGTGAATTTTAATAATGCCAGCTTACAACTCTGCTTATGCTAAATGTACATTACTCAAATGTATTCAGAATTATGCTTTACATAAATAAAGGCAGCATATTAAGACAAAATCCTGCATAACCTAAGTATATGTGAATAGACAGGGTCCCAGAAACTGCTGGCAGTACTATGGTGTGCATGAAAATCAGCAAATTGATATCCGAAGATCTTACTAATACTTCCATTTGAAATTCTTTCTTCTTCTTATCTTCCCAAAGACAGAACAAAGTAAAAGTTGAGCAGAAAGAAAGATGCATAGGCGCTAAGTTGGTAGTCATTAAAGCATAAGGATTCACCATATTCTTGAAGTGATAATATCAGAAAACACAACTTTTGCTGTATATAGAGCCATGCCAGTCCTGAATTAGGATCCCTTCATGTCCCACCCTGCAATGGATTATCTCAGTGCTTGTTGTTTTCACTGTGAGGTAGAGCGAATGCTACTATAAGCATAAATACAGCTTTTGTAAACTCCTCCAGCTAAGACAGCTTCATATTTAGTATGATTAACACAATCAGGTAAAGTTGCCTAGGGTCATTTGATACTCAGGAAAAAGTGAGATGTTATTAGAACCATCTTTAAACAAGTAGCAAATTAATCTATGGCAATGCTATTATCTTGGAGATCTTGTGTTTTAATTTAACGCTTAATTATTAAGATTTATATGGATATTAAGATTTTTTAAGACTAAAGATTGAAGATCTACTGCTTACTATAAGATGGGACAAAAGAACTGTAAGATGAGACTTTAAGCAGTGGCAAATCATAAGGGCAGGAGAGCTAAGATGAGGTCTATTAGACACAACAGGACTAAGGATGTATAACAATGGAGGTGTGTTGATCTTCTGCCCACCTTACATTTGGACAATAATAGTGTCTACAAAGTTCTTTCATGAAAGTTATAGCTATATATTTTCATGTCCCTCAAACACTCACATGTTAAAGTCCTAACTCCTAGTATCACAAATTGTGACCTTATTTAGAAACAGGACCTCTATGGATGTAATTAGTTAAGAAGAAATTGTACTGGCCTACGGTGGTCCTCTAATTCAGTATGATGGTATACTTATGAAAGGGGAAATGGGAAGAACTTCCTGGAAAGACTGGAGTTATGCTAACCACCACCAGATGATGGCTGGGCGGCCCAAGCTGGTCCTTCAGCACTGACTCCATTCTGGCAGAATAAAGAAGCAGGAGGCCACCTCCACCTTGATCTCAGAATTCTGGCTTTGAGAGCTGTGAGACAGTATTTCCATCATTAAAGCCCTTCAATGTGTGTGTCATAGAAGCACTCACTAATACCCCATATTTGATCGATTCGTTTCTCTTACTTGTATATTTAATGCTATCTAGTAAATATCATGGAACTAGAGAGGTACAAAAACATATTCAGGCATTGGTGTCTATTCCAGGTACTTCTGACAGAGGTACTTTTATAGAACTATATGTTGGTCTCACATCACAGACAAGACTGACAGATATTAATGAAAAGAAAAACTAGGAAACCTGATGCTAATTGCTTAAATGACTGGTATTAAGTGTTTAGATATTTCATGGTCTTCAATTCTCTAAATTATTACATTGGATGATAAGCAAAAATGATAACACTGTCTAATGTGGATCTCAATACATGTAATTACTATAAACAATTGCATTTCAAATCAGGGTTGGTGAAAGATAGCAGCTAGTGCTGAGTTTTTTCCTCTTCTCTCTAGCAGAGCACTAACACTAGCAAACTGTTGGAGAAGTCATTTACACAGAATGTGGATATGCAGCATCACTAAGTGATGCATTCCAAATCACAACTGAATTTAATATGCTCAGATAAACCCAGAAAGACAGGAAGACCTAACAGCAATGGAAAACACAGAAAATAGAAGCAAAAATAAAGTGGTAGGCTTTAGCCTCAATACATCAATGATTATACTGGTCAAACATACAAGTATAAGGTACTGATTGGCAGAGAAGACCACAAAAGAAGGTAGAATCTACATGATACACAAGAAGCTTATTGCAAATAGAATAACAGTCATATGTTCAAAGTTAACAGGTAAGGACATTTAAACAATATTCACAATTAAGAAAAGGTCTGGCTATACTGCAAGTGAATTTCCATACAAATAAAATCACTAGCTGGGCTTGGGCTATAGCTCAGTTGGTAGAGTGCTTGCTTAGCATGCATGAAGTACTGGTTTTAATCCCCAGCACCGCATAAACTGGGTATAGTGGTTCACATCTGTA
The DNA here is from genome assembly GCA_004024765.1 of Zapus hudsonius. Taxonomy (NCBI): domain Eukaryota; kingdom Metazoa; phylum Chordata; class Mammalia; order Rodentia; family Dipodidae; genus Zapus; species Zapus hudsonius. The sequence continues at coordinate 60,456 of PVHP010006173.1, forward strand.
ATGCCAGCACTCAGGAGATAAAGATAGGAGGATGAGGAATTTAAGGTCACCCTTGGGTACACAGCAAGTATGAGGTCAGTCTGGGCTACATGTAATCAATCCTATCTCAGAAAAAGGAGGGGGGAGCTGGAGAGATGGCTCAGTGGTTAAGACACTTGCCTGCAAAGCCTAACAACCCTGGTTTGATTCCCCAGTACCCACATAAAGCCAGATGTGTCTGGAGTTCATTTGTAGTGACTCAAGGCTCTGACATGCCCATTCTCTCTGTTTCTCTTGTTTGTATCTCTGCTTTCAAATAAGTAAAATCCCAAAAAATAAAAAACCAAAATTAAACCATAAGGAATGAAAATGACATTACATAAAAATAAAGGGTAGACGATCCATCACTTGTAAATGTGTACCCACCTGGTAATGGAGCTAGAAATGAGTGATGAACAGGAACAAATGTGAGTCAGGCAGCAGCAGGAGGAAGCAGTGAGCCCCTCTAAGCAGACCAGTCTTCCCTAAGAAAAGTTGTGGCAGGAATTTCGAAATGAAACATGCAGCCAAGTCTCTGGCTTTAACAGCTGGGCAATGGCAGCTAAAGGGGGACAGGGAATCTAGGAGGAAGAGGGAGAAGAGATGCAGGGAACAGAGAAAGGGAGAGAGGAACAATCTACACTGTCCCTGGCCTAGCATGCATTGTCTGAGGAAAGTTGAGCACAGTGGTTGTACAACTAGTGAAGTGCATGGTACCACAGTGAGAAGGTGGCAGAGAAGTGGGGACAAAGGCCAAGAGTCATCACCTTACCTCTAAGGAAGATATGAGTGAAAGAGACCAACAAGTGTGACAAGGGAAGGTCATCTTAGGAAAGAAAACATGGCTTCTACCCTAAGTAGCAGCAGCATCCAATATGACAAAAAGAAAGAAAGAAGAAAGAAAAATACAGCAGCAGAACATCTGGACAAGACAAAATTAAGCAAGAGATTTCCTGGGCTAGACGGCAAATAAGGTTCTGCAGTACCATGTTAGGCATGTGGATATAAGAAATGTGAGACTTTGAGCAGATCTTACTAAGCGATCACTCAAAAGAACAGAGAATAGAACGCCACATATTCTCCCTCATATGTGGTCCTTAACCAGGATAACCGTTTTCTATATGCAGACTAGTAGAAAGAAGTGAGACGTTATGAATGAGGGGTAAGGGATGGGGGGAGGGGAATGACATAAGCATGAGGATAAACCATATTAGGTTCAAAACTATAAAAT
>PVHP010006174.1:0-61709 GCA_004024765.1 Zapus hudsonius
ATGGTCTATTAAGGGAATTCACACCCCGGGAACCTGGTGGCCAGCTCTTCATCCTGACATATGTCACCTGGCAGTAGGGTTAGACACTTGGGACCTTTCAGAAATAGACTCCCCCTCTGACATTCCTCTAGGCCCAGACAACAGTGATGGAGGACCCAAAAGCCTGGGGGCTAACGCCTGGGGGAATGCATGGGGGCTAATCACTCCTGGATATAACAGTAAACAGAAGCGATGCTTCCTTAGGCAGACAAGCTTTTATGTGTGCCCAAAGGACGGGAGAAACCGCAGACAAACACTACAATGCTGTGGTCCTGAGTCCTTCTACTGTAAGGCCTGGGGATGCGAAACAACTGAAATAACTTACTGGAATCCCTCTTCCAGTTGGGATTAAATTATGGTTCATCGCAATTATACTCCTGAAGGGGAGCATTTCTGCTTTTCCTCCAAATTGTCCTAGACTGCCTGTGGAGGCAACAGTCCTGCTTATAATACTTTAAACATTACTTTCACAGAAGCAGGAAAAGCAGTCAATACAGTACCTGAATGGTTAAAAGGAAGGACATGGGGACTAAGATATTATGTTACAGAAAAAAAAATTTTTCAGTAGTACAAACTTTTGTGCTCACCTAGGGCTATCAGCAACTCAGAACCTCAAAAGCAGTATTTGAAGATTCAAATAGGCCCATAAGCCAAGGGGGGAATGAAGAATCCATTTTATAGATAAAACTCCATTTTATAAAACTAGCCTCACTTTAGATTGGCCTCCCCCTCCCTAAAAGATGCCTGGTGATAAAGACCCAGGAGCAAAAAGACTCCATATAAGGGAACATATGGCTGTCCTAGAATGAGGGCTGGATCTGGGATGTGGCCCCAAAGCGGTAACCAATCAGGAGATGTATACATAAAGGGAGGGAACTAATAGAAATGCCACACACCCTGTAACCTGAGTTATATTATAATTAAATAGATTTTTATTTATAAATACCCTGCTCCTTTGTTCTTCGGGGCTCCATCTTGCCTGGACATTCATCTGCCTGCTTGTGGAGCCCGACTGCGCAGCCGTAAAATAAAAAAACACCTCTTGCTTTTGCATCTGCTGGTGTGGTTATTGGAGTTTTGGGGTACGCTCTCCTGAGAGAGGCCTTGGGGGTCTTTCAGTAACCAGTTATTTGGTCTTTGACAAGGGGGCCAACAATGTATGCTGGGCCAAAGATAGCATCTTCAACAAATGGTGCTGGAGGAATTGGATAAACAAGTGTAAAAAAATGAAAATAGATCCACTCCTTTCACCATGCACAAAAATCAACTCCAAATGGATCAGAGACCTTAATATAAATCTGGTAACCCTGAACACCCTGGAAGAAAAAATAGGAGGAACTCTACATGAAATAGGAGTTGGAAAAATTTTCCTGAGCAAATCTCCAGCAGCCCAGGAAATACAACAAACACTTAACCAATGGGACCTGATCAGGCTCAAAAGCTTCTGTACAGACAAACCATACTCAGAGCCAATAGACCCCTTCAATTTGGGAAATGATTTTCGCCAGCTACAACTCTGACAGAGGCCTAATTTCAAAAACCTACAGAGAACTCAAAAAATTTAATAACAAAAACCCAAAATGTCCCCTCACAAAATGGGGTACTGATCTCAACAGAGAATTCACGGAGGAGGAAACACAAATGGCCTTGACTCATTTAAGAAAGTGCTCAGCATCCTTAAGCATCAGGCAAATGCAAATCAAAACCACAATGAGATACCACCTTACCCCAGTCAGAATGGCAATCATAAAGAAAACCAACAACAATCGTTGCTGGTGAGGATGCGGGGGAAAAGGAAACCTCATTCACTGCTGGTGGGATTGCAAACTTGTTCAACCTCTATGGAAAGCAGTGTGGAGACTCCTAGACAGGATGGACATAGAACTACCAATGGACCCAGCTATCCCTCTACTAAGCATCTACCCGCAAGACGTCACATCTCAATGCAGAAAATTTTGTACAACTATATTTATAGCAGCTCAATTCATAATAGCCAAGAATTGGAATCAACCCAAATGCTGAGAGGTTATGAATGAGGGGTAAGGGAAGGGGGGAGGGGAATGGCTCAAGCATGCGGCTAAACCAAATTAGGTTCCAAAACATAAAATTCTCACGAGTATACTGTAACCTAAAGAGTAAGTAGTGGGCATCAACTGGTAAGAGGGGCCATGAGTAGTAGGGGAGAATGTCTAAGTCTGTGAAAAATTGAGCAGTCTGACAGCCCAGGTCCCGGCCACTGGTTCCTTCCCTCACTGAGCTGTTGACCAAAGTGACCCATGAGGTTCTAAAAACAAGACAGAATTCTGTCAAGGCTCTTGAACGCCCTCCTCCCCAGGCCTGAGGCAAAAAACCCTGTTGCTGAAGAAACCATGGAATACCATCGTTCAGCATCGAGAGACCCTTCGAGGTCTGGAATGGTAACCAGCCCCCAGAGGGCAGTTAGTGCAGTGCTGGAAAACACTACACAAGCTGCCAGGGGAAGCTGAACAACGACAGCTGGAGTAAACACTGGCATGAAACACAGTCTGCGGCCATGAGTAGGCTGACCACACCTCCTACTGGGAGAGAAAAGCAAACCAAAAAAGGAGCACTTGTGCAATGGAGGAGCCTGGGCCTGGGGGAGACAATCAACAGCTATTAAATTCGGCCAAATATTCTACTCAGTGAGGGGGAACCCTTGATTGGAACTGGGGATTCAGGGCGATATGCACCGGATCCCACACTCTTGGGCTCCCAAGTAAAGATGCACTATGCGAAGCGACTGCTGGGGAGGCTACTAAAAACTGAAGCTAGGTAATCCAGAATGGTGCATATTTGTTAACAGATACTGATCTCATTCTTCGATGGAGACTGTTTTTGTATTTTTCAGGATACAGCAAGAGAGCTGTGGCCCATATAACCCTACCAACCGACCGCAGGCAGAAAGCTGAGATCCTGGCAAGAGATGAGCCACCACAGTCATACGGTGGAGGATCCATTCTACTTTGGTGGATCTCCAAAGAGAATGATTGGATGAACAAGGGACCCACAGCCATAGCCATTCAATCAACAAAGGATAAGCCAGTGAGACAGAAACTAACGAATCTCGACACAAAAACCCCTAAGCTCACAACATTAAAGCAGCCTTAATACTTACACACCACGACTCAGGGAACTGAGCGGAAGAGGGGGTGGAAAGATTGTGAGAGCTGTGGTGGGGGAGAATATCAGAGGCATGGCACCCCTCAGTAACAACACACTTGGGTCATGAGAACCAAGCTGAAGACTGGGCTATCCATGGCCCCCTACCACATAGACTGATACAGACGGCCCACAAAGGAGGATATCCAGCTGACTAGGGATGGGGAAGGGGGGCAATGAGGAATTGGGGATAACAACTCATTGTTGGCTCACTAAACAATGTAACTCATTATGGACAATAAAATAAAAGAAATGTTCTATTTTTTAAAACTTATAATTATGAAAAAAGGTGTATTTAATGATTTTATTTATTTTGCCAATAAAACTTTGTGGATATTTGTTTTCTCACCCATTACAAACACTCTTATAAAGTATTACTAATTTTGCTTCTTGGCCCACAAGGTTTAAATTATTCACTACGTGGCCCTTTACAGAAAAAGTTCATCAATTCTGTTCTAAAGCACACTGTCTCTTACCATGGTGCTTTCCATATATTTCATACCTTTGTAGTTACACATCTATGACTCTGTAACTAAACAATAATCTATTTTAATTCATATACATAAGCCAAGCAAGTACAGTATTTGATCGTATATTAAAATATTTGCTGACTGTTCAATGAACAGCTATGAAGGGAGATAGGCAGGGAAGAGGTAACCAGCATTCTTCTGAGCAATCCTTTCATTTTTCAGTTAATTACAACATACCTATAACTTAAGATTTTCTAAAGTTGTTTCTAATATGTAAATATGAGGACTAGGAACATATCTGAAGACCCTGTGTTCATTACCCAGCACTACCTACTACTACATATATATGTACATACATACATAAATGTAATTCTGACCACTAATCGACATAAAAGGGGAACAAGAAGAATCCACAAACTTATTTCAATTAATTCTTAAACTTAGTGACTTTAACCTAAGCTTGTTTCCTTTACTTCTTTCCCTGCAAATCATTCACTTTTGACAGTGTAATAAATTACAATAAAAAGACATGTAGCAAAACCTTTGACTATTACTGCGAACACACTGCTATCATCATTAACTGCCCTTTCATGTTTAATCACTTTTATCCACATACTTACTGTTCCTTGTTCTAATAAAAGCTGGCACTTGCTGAGACATTCTGGGCTGTCAATGAGTTCCAAGAGTGCATTCTCAGCCTCTATTCTTTGTGTAAGATCAGTCCCTATGTAGAGATGAGTACATAATGCTTCCAATTCAGCCAAGTTCTTCAGAGGAAAAAAAAATAACATTTAACATTTGAGTTGAATAAGAAATAGGGTAAATATAATAATCATAGAAAACAAGAAATGCATATACTATGCTTATATATTAATTCAATACATAGTCATTGAGCTGCTTGTTTAAGGATACAGGAGCAAATAAGAGGCACATCTCCTACTTCTATAATCATTTACTTATAATTTTGCATTGAAAATATAAGGGAATAAATAAAGATAAAGGAAGGCTTACCTAAGGAATTAGAGAAAGTATACCTGAAGAAGTAGCATTTATCTGGAAATGTTCAAAACCGAAAGGCGCAAACCTAAAAGGGTATGCCAGAAAACGACAAAGCTAGAAGGTAGCACAAGCAAAGAAATAGCATTTACAGGGCCTCGAAAAAAACTTGCTCATTTTAAGGCATTAAAAGGTTACTGTGGCTAGTAAGAATTAAGGAGATGCCTGATGAAGCTGTAGATGGAGTGGGAAATGACCACACACTAGTTTCAAATAACTCAATTTATAATTTAAAAAAAAGATTGTATTTATTTACTTGCAAGCATAGAGATACACATGAAGAGAGAGAGAGCGAGAGGGAGAGCAAGAGAGAGAGAGGAAGGGAGGGAGAGAGGGAAAGGGAGAGAGGGAGAGGGAAGGAAGGGGAGGGAGGGAGGGAGAGAAAAGGAGGAAGAGAGAGAGAGAGAGAGAGAGAGAGAGAGAGAGAGAGAGAGAGAGAGAGAGAGAGAGAATGAATATGGGCACACCAGGCAGGGACTCTAGCCACCGCAAATGAACTCCAGATGCATGCGCCATGCATCTGGCTTATGTGGGTACTGGGGAATTGAACCTAGATTCTTAGGCACTGGAGGCAAGCACCTTAATCGTTAAGCCATCTCTTCAGCCCTAATCATTTGTTATATATTGGAAAATTCAAGTATGCCACCTATAAAGAAGAACTGATAATTATACACATGCTGATAAGGCCTTTTGAACTCATAATGCTTCAGGTGAACTAGGTGATGATTTTTGACCCTAGAGTATTTCTAATAATATAAAAAATAATTTTTTATGTAGGCTATCTTAGAAGTACAGATTAGTTCCTTCTGTCTATAAATATAATTTTATCTGAAGATAGAAAACACATGGAAACAATATGAAAGAAAATTTTAAGTGAGTTGTCATGGTTTGATCCAGGTGTCCCCCACAAACAAATGAATGTGTTCTGATTGAGAGATCCTCAGCTGATGGCAGTTTGGGAATTAGAACCTCACTAGAGCTGTATGTTGGGGGCAGGCTTATGAGGATTATAAAACTGCTTCCCCTTGCCAGTGTTTGGCATACTTTCCTGCCGCTGTTTGCAGTGCTGTGGTGGAAGTGATGGCCACGCCTCTACTCATGCCATCATTTTCCCTGCCAGGATGGAGTCTCCCCGCAAGTCTATAAGCCAAAATAAACCCATTCCTCCATAAACTGCTTTTGTTTGGGTTCTTTCTGCACAGCAACTATAAAAGCTGACTACAACAGTTTTGGTATCAGGAGTGGGGTCATCTGTTGCTGCTAGAACCCTGATCTTGTGGCTTGGCCTTTTGGAAGTGATCTGCAAGAGGAATATGGAAGGATTCGAAATCTCAACCTAAGAGACACCTCAAAATGCTGTGAGTACAGCTTAATGGACCATTCTGGTCAGAGTTGAAAGACCTGAATGAAGTAAGAACTATAGACTGTGAAGTTTGGCTTACAAAGGTGAGAAAAAACTTTGTCAGGACTATGCCAGAAGCAGTTTGTGTGAGAGGCTTACTGTGTTCTGCCTGCCTGTGTGTCCTGGGAACTTGTGCAGGGTTGTTTTACATAAAGATGGACTGGTGTGAGCAGATGGAGATGGCACAGAAAGAAAGATCTTTGGGCCAAAACTGCTGCCAGTTCACCTGCAATTGTTTGAGAGATTACAACCATTGAGATTGGGCCAGATGGTCTGCATTGGAACAGCAGGAAGAATGCGGACTCTTTTAAGGGGCCTGAATGCTCTCTTCCCCCTTGGATTAACAAATTGGTAACTGTCATAGTCAGCCACACGCTGCTGGAATGAATCTTCAAATTCATAATTTGAAGGGGCACAATTTGGGGGAGGAAAGTATTTTTTCAAGCTACAAATCCAGGGGAAGTCCCATAAAAGTGAAAGAGGCTGGTCCTCTTTCATAGGTCCAAGCAGAGAGAAAAACCCTTCACCAACACCACACACACAGAACAGGGAACAGGCAGGGCGGGGCCAAGGAGAGAATTTCTTCTCCTTTATATAGGCTTAGGGTGGGGTCTTATAACCCTTCCCGACTCAATGGCTTCCTGAGTCTCTGGACTTTCCTTCCTACACTGCCCACACAGGAAAGGATATTTACTTCTAGCTTCTTTGAGCGTCCTTATATCTTACCCCCTACTGAGAGGCTGCCTTCCTGTAAACATCCTCAGAGACCCACCCAAGATTACTTGAAAGGTCAAGTTGACAACAAAACCTAACCATCACAGTCCACCCCTTGTCAACTTGACATCAAATGATATCCTTACATCATACTTAATTCCTAAATGAAGACAGTAACAAGATCATAATTCTGCTTAAAATTATATAGCTCTCTCATATATAACTGGAAACGTATAATCTCCCCCCAGCACAAGGCAAGGCCCCTTAACTTAGAGTTTTGTAAACAAAAAAAGTTACATGCTTTTAAGATATAATAGCACAGAGTAAGCATTTCTAACTGCTATGAGGCATAACAAGGAAAGACTGGGCCAAGGCAAACTCAACAAACATCAGCAAACATCCACATCTGCAATTTAAGTACCATACCACAACCAGTGACTGACAGTCTCTGGATTTTTCCAGTTTTGTCTCTCCAGCTTGGCTGAGCACCTGGGGAAACTTCCATCCCAAACCAACAGCACTCCATGGTAGCTCCTGCAAAGTCCTGGTATGTCCAAAATGTCTTCGGGTCTCCATTGCAAACCACCTTCCATCTTCCAATGGCTTCACTTGCCAATCAGGGACTTCACGCCCTGTTCCAAATACTGCATCTCAGCAGTGGCTCCTGGAACCGTGTGCACTTCACAACCCACTCCATGCATGCATTCCTCATGCTTCCAAAAGCAATACCAGATATGCAGGACACAGCCATGTTGTTAATTTAGGGACAAAATAAACATGACTTTTATGGGGTTATAAGCCAGCTTCCCCTTGCCAGTGTGTGGCACACCTTCCTGCCGCTGTTTGCAGTGGCAGAGGTGATGTCCACCCCTCTGCTCATGCCATCATTTTCCCTGCCAGGATAGTCTCCCCTTGAGTCCATAAGCCTAATAAACCCATTCCTCCACAAGCTTTTTTCATTTGGGTTCTTTCTGTGCAGCAACTAGAAAGCTGACTGCAACATGAGTTCAGCATCCCTCTTAGCGCAAAAGAATTTTTTGTTAAAACCATCTTACTAAATTATGTTACTTGAAACTGGAATTGCAGACTTATCCCTTGGAGGACAAGGATGTTGGCATGTATTTCAAAATCAGACAACCAAATAGCCATAATAGGATAATTCTTAAATACCAATTATGGTCTGTTATTGCCTGAATTATGTGGCAGCCTTACAACTACACTAGTGTACACATTCCCTCAAACATGTACACATCCTCACCACAGGAATATAAAAGTAGCTCTGAAATGGGTTTTCCTTTGGCCCCCCAATATTCACCCAGATCTAAGACTTCAATTACAAAAGAAGCTAAAGCCAGAAAGAGTGGCAAGACAAAACAAAAGAAACTAGTAACAATGCCTACTTCACAGATTGGTTGGAGAACTAAGAGTTAGAACCTTGCACTGGCACACAGCACACATTAGAGAGGCTTATGTTTTTATTATAAGGGGTAAATTCTACCACCTAAAAGATATGTCCAAGTCCTAACACTCACTACCTATAAATGTAACCTTATTTGAAAAGAAGTTTTACTGTACCTCTAAGCAAAACTTCTTGCAAAAAGAACTCTTCTGAATATGGCAGTTAGTTATACTTTTAACAGTAACTAGCAATAGTGTCACTATAAAAAAAGTATTACTTTCTGAAAAGAAAAGGGGGGATAAGATATGTTGAAAAACCCAGGGAGGAGGTCTTAGAAGACTGTAGTCAAGGATGGCCAGAAGCTATCACAAGTGAAAGCAAAGCATAAAACATTTCTCCTCTGGGGCCTCCAGAAGGAACCAACCCTGTCTGCTTTTTTGTTTAGCCTTCTGGCCTTCAGAACTGTGAGAATAACAGTTTTAAGCTATTTCATTTGTAATAATGTACTACATAATGTACTACTACCTAGTAAGTGAATAAGAAATACAAATATTAACATTAGTAAGTTCTATGGTACCTAATTAGGTTAGTAAACCTATCTAGAAATTTTTGGAAATTACTTGCTTTGCCATACTGCTTTAACCTCAAGAGTGAAGTGTAGCTAAAAAGCATTTAAGTGAACATTACCAATCACTCTTTTTATCCAAGAGTATTTAAAATTATTAGCAAATGAAAAGTGGTACAAGATTAAAAAAGGAAATGTCTCAACTTTCTTTTCCAAAGATTCAAAGAGAACATCAAGTTTTCTTTCACAGTAATAGTAAACAAAGGTCAGGTGTGTTAAACCTGCTTCCATAAGCAGGTATGTAAGTATGTAAAGATCCTTACCCTGCTGGAAAGAAAGATCCTTACCCTGCTGGAAAGGCGCTAATAACTAATGAAGCAATTTTCTGACTAGTACTTTATTTGGAGAAAATCTATCTATATTATCTTTTTACAGAAGATTTATAAACTTGCATCTTACTTTTATAAATTGACATCTGAGAATATGGTTGATATGAGAATGCCTCAGAAATTAATCCTGTCTCAACTTAACACATCAAGTTTGAGTTAGTACAGCCTATATAAGGCTTAATGTCACCATTAGAAGCCCATGTAAATAAATAGTAACAAGAGCATGATATACCTCCAACAATAATTATCAAATGTAAACAGAAAGCACTCCTTACCTGCTTGAAGACAGTATCATTCTGCCTTCAGTCTAAACAAGTCTTCCTAATTTTATACACTTACTTCTGACCTTCATTTTTGTGGTGGTTTGAATTAGGTGTCCCCATAAACTCATGTGTTTTGAATGCTAGGTCCCCAGCTGATGGCAATTTTTGAACTGGAGCCTTGCTGGAGGAGGTGAGTTGTTGGGGAGATTTTAGCCAGCTCTCTCTTGTCAGTGTTCAACACACACTCCTGCTGCAGTCATCCACCTGCTGTGTGGCAGAAATGACATCCAACCTCTGCTCATGCCATGGTTTCCCCTGCCATCATGAAGCTTGCCCTCAAGTCTATAAGCCAATAAACCCTTCCCTCCACAAGCTTCTTAGCTCAGGTGTTCTGCTCCAGCAATGTGACGGTAACCACAACAGTATTTGACACAAAATTGGTCCCAAATTATGTTGACTTTCTATAAAGCAATTCCTACAAATCTATATGCCAACAGGTAATACTGAGTAAAAGCCAAGCAAAAAAAAAAAAAGATTATTACATGGTTCTTTGATAGCAGAAAGTAGCCACTGGTGTCCTGGCTGGGTGGTGGAGAGAACAGAAGAGTAAGGGAAAAGGAAGCAGGCAGTCAGGAGGATGACAAAAGGTCATAAGCACAAAAGGAAACTTTTGGGGGTGATCGATATTTTCATTTTCTTGAGTTCAATTTCACAAATGTGTAAAAACTTGTGCAATCTGCACAGTTTCAATATGTGCATTTTATTGCGTGCCAATTATACTTCAATAATGCTAATAACAGAGAATAAAGATTTTCATTCCAGGGGGAAAAATAATCCCTAATAATAAAGACAAGGAGAAGCCTCAAGTCCCACTTCAATTGAATTTAAGTAAAGTTCTTTTCAATTATTTCTCTGTATCTTTCCTGCCTTCTGAAAGTAAGCTTCATGCTTGCCATTAATACAAACTGCCTTCAATTTAAAGTCACTCGTTTCCCACAAACTCTTTGTTTCTTTTTTGTCTATTTCCTGAGCATCCCTGAAGGCTTATTCCTGGGCCTCTTGGAACTCTTCCTTCTACAATGAATTGAATAATACTTGCTGAACATTTCACAGTTTACAAGTATATTTTTTCCAAACCAATTCTGAAAACAGACTCCTGCAAAGTACATATTTTCATTATGCTATTTTGTTTCTTATGTGTGCAATTTCAAAGATGAGAAAACTAAAGCTTACAGAACAAGCACTCACAAGGTGCTCAAAACCAGAGTATTTTAAATAGGCAAATCTGAGGCAACTACAAATCTACAGCTCTAAGCATGCTGTCTCCTTACAACATGCCATCTTGCACATCTACCTGCAAATAGCGTCCTAATCTAACATTAGCTGTTGACCATCCAAATGTTGAATGTGAATTGAACATGTTTCTCACAGATTTCCACTTTATTTTCAAGGTAGGAAGGGTCTCACTCTACCCTATGCTGACCTGAAACTCACTCTGTAACCCCAGGATGGCCTGGAAACCACAGTGATCCTCCTACCTCAACCTCCCAAGTGCTGGGGTTAAAGACATGGGCCACTATGCCTGGTTAAATTTCCACTTTCTCAAGTTTTTCTTTTCAGTGGTTTCAGAGGTCTAGACCAGGATCTAGACTTGTCAGCTTGATGTTAAATTTTTCTTTCCCCTCTCCTTGGTCCCTTCTGGATAGTAAAAAATTTAGCTTTGCACAAATTGAGGTCCATAATCCATGTTATATACAAAAGAACTATTTTTGTTTAAATAAAGAGCTGGCCAAACTTAGTAGCCACCAGTGGGAGGGTTTGTGTTTTAGGATGATGACTTTGGGTCACGTGGTATCAGCAGAACTAGAGATAGTTAATCATACCTAAATAATGAAGTCTCAGTAAAAAATTCTCTGGAGTGGAGCTTAGGTGAACTTCCCTAGCTGGGAATATTCCATGGTGCATATTGCTATCATCAATGCCAAGAGAGTAATATGTCCTGAAGATAAAAGAAGCTTTGTTTTGGAACTTTCACAAATTACCCCGTGTGTCCTACCTTTAACCAATTTTAATCCAATTCTTTCTGTGAGAACCAGAATGACTCCATCTTTAGACTCAGACTGCCATCTCATTGTAACCCTTTGTTTCCCAAGAGTGACCTAACCACCCCTCCCAATTACCACTTTCCTGGAATGGCTGAAACCACTTCCCTAAAATGGCCCTAGCCCTGAGGCAAAGAATTCCAATACCCCCACTGCCCGTAATTATCCCCTCATCTGTAAGGGAAGAGGGCTTTCTTTTTGACCTGTTTGGTCAGAGCCCTTCTCAGGCTGCCCTGAACAAACTCTGCTGTTGAGCTGGGTCTCCCCTCTCATTTCATTGTCCACTTTTCCGAACACTCTCCCCATAAGACACTGCAACTGTGAATTTGATAGCTGTGGTGGTTTGAACGTAGAATGTCCTCCATCACCTCCTATGTGTGTGACTGAAGCCTCAAAATTAAATCCTCAGCTGGTGGAGCCTTATTAGGGAGGTTCCAGCATCAGCATTTAATTTTACTTTTTTGATGCAGGTCTCACTGTAGCCCAGATTAACCTAGAATTTACCATGTAGTCTAATCTAGACTAGCCTGTCAAAGCTATCCTCCTGCCTCACTCAGCCTCTTGAGTACTGGGATCACAGCCATGAACAATAGGGCCTAGTTAGCCCTTAAGTATGAATAAGTCTTACACAGGGTTTGATTTACTATGCATCATCTATCCAAGTCAGAAAAAGTTCAAAAGTTCCCTCATACCTTTTAATTTACTCTCAAGATTTATATCTGCACTATGAACATTTGATGATCTATTTACAATCCACAAGCTCTTCCTGGGAGATGCTCCCTGTGAAAATTTCCCAGAGGGCATATTTACTAAAGTGGTAATAAACACATTATTTTGACCTGGGGAGCGCCTTAAAATAGTAAGGAGTCAAAGGTAACTATCTCCTGGATCTGACAATTACCTGACAAGAAAGCCCTCTAGAAGGATGAATAAATAAAGGGAAGTAAATAAGTGTGACCAGAGAAGACAAGGGAAATGTGACATTTAGGTAGTGTGGCATTCAGATAGTATGGTATAGTATAGTGTTTAGATAATGGGGTAACATTATGGCTCTCCCTACATCTCCAAGGCCACCCGCCCGCCACCCACAGACAGCCTGGACCTCTTCCTTCGCACGTGGAAAGTCTTGGGTTTCAAGAACCACTGTGTGCTGCGTGTCCCGGTCTCCCAAGATTTTCTACCTCTGCAGCCTTTCCTTCCTCTACCTGGACGCCATCTACCATTCCCTCCGAGTTTCCCTGGAACACGATTCGTGGAGTTTGCAGTGTGCATCGAAGCGACGACTCGGACCCCCGAGCGAGTGGGCGCCGCCGAGCACGGGAACCCCCACTTTCCGAGGGCGCCCCGGGACTCCGTCTCCACCAACAGTCTTCACCTAAGGATGCCGCCCGTTCCTCCGCACAGGCTGGGCGGATACCCAGCAGCTCGCCCGCGTCCCGTCGGTCCGTCCAATAGGCGTCGGCGCCGCCGTCCCCCGCAGCTCCCCTCGGAGACACCCCGGCCGCCGGCGTCCAATGGGAGCCCGGCCCCGCGTTACTAAGGGGCTCGGTCGGGCTCCCGCTCCCACCTGCGCGCCGTGCGGGGCGCCGCGAGTCCCGGCTGCGGTCCCGGCTGCGGCCCCGGCCCCGCGGCCTCCTCCTCCACCTCCAGTCCGTCAGAGCCGGCCGGCGAGAGGAGCGCGGCCCTCCGTACCGTGCGCCTACAGCGCTCCCACTGACCTGGAAGTGCAGCGCCATCTTCCCGGGGCGGCGGCGCGGGGGCCACTCGGCCGGCCCCGAGCGCCCCGAGGCGAGGGCTCAGGGAGACCGGCTCCCACGGAAGCCCTAACCGCCGGACCGGGGTCCCGATGCCGAAGCCGCTGCCGCTCGCTCGTCTCCGCGCGCGCGCGCGCTCGCTCCGCTGGGTCCGCCAAGGCGATGGCAAGACGGGACTGGGCGGGGCCTGGGGCGGGGCGATGGCGGGCGGTGAGGGCGGGGCGAGTGGGCGGGGCTGGGTGGGGCCTCAGTCCCAACGGTCCCCAGGGTTCCTGCTGCAACCACTGCCCCAAGGATGCTCTCCACCTCTGACCTCTGACCTTGGACCTAACCACAGCAACCCAACTGTCAGTCATGGCTGCTGGTTTCATTTGTTTTCTAAGCCCAATTTCCATTGTTCTGTGAAATTTTTATTTGGTTAAAGTTAAACTGAGAGTGTCAGCATGACTTCAAATTATAAAATTCTGACATACTTCCTTTATCTACAGCTTTATTTCGTGTGAACTGATATATTTTACACCCAGGAGCTCTATTGGAATGAAGAGTTCATTGCAGAAGTGGGTCGAAGTCATTCCTGGTGCTCTTCATTTCTCTTAAATTTAGCACTTAAGACATTCGGAAGCATTGTATTTTATTATTTAAGGGGAGAAACTCCTCCCACAAAAGTGGTGTTTCAGGTCTGTTAACGAATTCAGCTTTTGTTAACTTGAAAGCAATTTTATTTCATGTTCAATTTTACAAAAGTAGTTTTGCTGGGTATAAAATTCCACATTAACATATATATTTTATATATTTATATATTTTAATCTTTTGGTATTTTGATATCTTTCCATTGTCTTCCAGTTGCCATTGTTTCATTTGAGAAGTCAGCTATCAGTCTGATTGCTCTACCTTTGAAAGTACTATCCCCTGCTACTTAAAATTTTTCTCTTCCTTTTTGGTCTTGGTCAGTTAGAGTTTGTCACTAAGTCTGTTCGTGTATGCTGTACTTACCCCACTTGAAATGCATAAAGTTTCTTACATTTTTCTGTCTTGATCATTCTACCTCCCTTATCATTGTATAACACAAAGTACATGTAAGTTGGAACTTTTTGGAATATACCTGTTTCTCATATTCTTTTTTGAATTTCTGGTGTGTATACATGCTTTCACCTCAATATTTTCTATTGATCTGATGCCCAGTTAATAGAAGTGCAACTTTGCTCTGCCTGAGCTGCTAGACAATCCCTCTTAAATTCATTATTTTACTCATAATATTTTCAATTTCAAAATTTCACTTGACTCCTCTGTTTGGAATTACTTTTTTATGACTGTATGTTATGTATGTGTGTGCTAGAGCATGAATAAGTGTGAGTGCTATGCATGAGTGTGGAGAACAGAAGATAACCTAAGGTGTCATCCTCATGAATGTCATTCACTTTTTCTTTGCTTTTATTATTTATTTATTTATTTATTTATTTGGATTTTTGAGGCAGGGTCTTCCTCTAGCCCAGGCTGACCTGGAATTCACTATGTAGTCTCAAGGTAGCCTCAACCTCATGGCAGTCCTCCTACCTCTGCCTCCCAAGTGCTGGGATTAAAGGCATGCACTACCACAACTGACTGCTTTTTCTTTTTCTTTTTTTTTTTTTTTTTTTTTTTTTTTTTTTTTTTTGGTTTTTTGAGGTAGGGTCTCACTCTAGTCCAGGCTGACCTGGAATTCACTATGTAGTCTCAGGGTGGCCTTGAACTCATGGCAATCCTCCTACCTCTGCCTCCCAAGTGCTAGGATTATGCTTTTTCTTTTAAAACAAGGTTTTTCATTAACCTAGCTCAACAACTAGTCTAGACTAGCAGACCAGTGAGCCCAAGGATCCTCCTATCTCCACTTCCCCCAATAGGCTTGCAGCCATGTAACCATCACACTCAGCATTTTCCCACGGGTACAGGGTATGGATCAGGTCTTCAAGCTTGTGAGGCAAGCATGTTACCAACTCTTCGATCTCTGCAGCTCCATCCCTCCCTCCTTTTAAATAAGTTCCAAGGCTGTGGTAAAATTCTTTACCTTTTCACTTTTCTTGAAATTTCAATATTTCAATAAGCTGAATCATCTTGGGTTTTGATAGTTAGCTCTGTTTTGCTCATTACTTCTTTTCCCATGCCTGATAATTTATTGTTGAATTTAGATAGTGTGAAAGAAAAGTTACAGAGGCCCTAAATCAAAGCCTAGCTATCTCCAAAGCAGGATAAGTTTTCTTAGTTACTAGGCAGATAAGAATAGGTCTTTCTCTTAATCCCATTGAGAATTGTATTTAGGCTTTTTAAGGCTCTTTTATTTAAATTTTGTCCTTACTCTCAAGTCATGATCCTTACCAAGTCTTATAACAGACTCTGGACTGTTCACTTTGGGGAGCTTAGGTACTAATCTCTGTCTGCCCACTGGGTTTCCTGCAGTTTCTTAAAAATTGATAATTTGCAGAGGATTTGTAAACAAACTTTGGAGCTCAGGTCTTTGCTGTTCTTCCTATAATTTTGTTCCTAAACTCTCAGCTGCATTTGTTCCCCCTCGCCAACATCTTCTACTCTGTTAAGATTGCTGCTGTCAGTCATCTCTTGTTACTGCTTCTTGCTACTTAGAAAATGCCAGATGTGTGGTAGAGGGGTGCTTTTAGTTTCTCCAGGATCATGGCCAATTACATTCTGTATTCACCAATTGTTGCCTAGTCCCTTAAGTTGTTAAATAATTTTTTACTTACATGATATAGTATGTGTATGATATACGAGGGTATAATAGTTATGAAATATGCAATCTTAATTGTTTTATACACTTAATATGTGTAATAAAATATATACACAATTTGTTCTGTTCAAAATGTTTTCAGTGAGGGCTCTAATCCAACTTAAGACATATCATAATTGGCAGACTGTCTGCAACTCCACTCTTGAGCCTCAGTTTCCATAGCCTCTCCACATCATGTGACCAACCATTCCCACCACCTAATTCACAAACCTTGAAATATTAGGACCTTCATCTGTCCCTCATCCCTTATTACTTTTCTGACTCCAATATTCTAAGTTCCATTTCATATCACAAAACTTTTATTTTGTTATATGTGTATGTATGTGAATGTGGAGATCAGAGAACCACTTTAGGGTGTCTGTCCTTGCCTCCTAAACCCAGGTGTCTCATTGTTCATTGCTCCATTCATTGGGCCCACAAGCTTCAGGCAGATTCTTCTAAATCTGTCTCACTTTTCACCCTAGGCATGCTAGGTTACAAATGCCCAATACAGTATCCAGCTTTTTACATGGGTGGTGGGAAACTGACCTCAGGAACTCTATAGCAAGCCCTTCATACACTGATCCCTCTTCCCATCCCCTGTCCTTGTCCCAAGACTTGTGATGTCCTTAACAATTCCCACATGCCCACCTTTGTGATTCCTGCATCCTAGACACCCAGAATGTTTTCTGACTTCTCCATCACACCTGCTGTGCAATAGCCCATGATGATAACTATACTGTCTTTGCCTAACTTTTTGATCCCAGTCATGACTTAAAGCTATTGTTTAAAAGTTACACTTGCAATAGCTATAATTTCAGGTCCTGGGCAAAAGAAGAATTGACTTTTAGGAATTTGACATTTTTTTCCACTTCAGAATATCATTTACATAAATGTGGAATTGTAAACCCAAAGGCTAAGGATGCAGATTGCCCTATGAATTCACCAGGAAATTCTAGAAACAAATCAATTAATTTTTACCTTTAAATTTGAATGATGGCTTAAGATATCTGTTTCAATTACCCTCCCATCTATGATTGTCTATCAACAAAATATGCATTTAACTCCATATCTTTTTGTCAGTTAATAAAATTTAAGACAGAATTATGTCACTATAGCTATTAAAATTAGCACAGAAGAAGCTCCAGGATGTCAGATAATTCATTTCTATCACAAAACTCAATTAAGGAAGAACATTATTGCCCCTAGGAATTACAGAATTATCTTCTATTATACCAACTAGCCTTCTGAGAAAAAAACAGATGGGTCTTTGATCTTTGAAATTTTTTTCATGGAATTTAATTAACATTTGTATTTCTGATACCTTAGGAAATTCACCTAACATCTCTGAGTTATGATTTATCATTTCTAGGATTGAGATTATTAAATTCATAATACAAAGAATTTTATAAACATTGTAATGATAACATAAGGCTATATAGATAATAGTGGTTAGGAAAACGGACTCTGGAGCAAATAATTTGGATAGATTTAAGTGCTAGCTGCATATAATAGCTATTTTTCTCATAGTTATGACAAAATACCTGAAAAGAAACAAATGAGACTTTATCTCAAAATAAAACGTAAAGAGAGGAGTGAGGATATAGCTCAGTGGTAGAGCACTTGCCTGTCATATACAAGGTCCCTACGTTCCCAGAACTACAAAAACAACATTTCATAAAATATGTGTCACTCATCTTAACTGCTGAGCCATCTCTCCAGCCCCAAATACATGTCACACATCTTCATAATCAAAGGAAAAGTAACATTAATGAAAATCCCATATGATATGATTAAATCTCACCCATGTTCTTATTAAAAAAGGGAGATGTGTAGAACTGGGAGAAAAGCCAATCAGAAAAGGGGAACTTAACCTTATAATCCACAGATAATTTTGACTGAGGCAAATACACACACACACACACACACACACACACACACACACACACCTTTGAAAAAGAAATTGACAACTTGAGTTCCATCCCCAGTACCCACATAAAAATGACAGGTTTGGTGATGCATGCCTGAAATCCCAGCATGAGAAGGTAGAGGTAGGAGGATCCCCGGACTCACTGGTAATATGTACACAAATATGATACTGTTAATAAAATTATAGTTTGAACCATGTAAAAAGCTATCCTATGACCCCACTGTACCATTAGTGGGTCAACACCCAAAAGATTATGTAGCCTACCACAGAGACAGGAGCACAACCATGTTCATTGCTGTTCTATTCACAATAACTAGGAAATGGAATCAGCCTAGATGACTGTCAATCAATGAATATATAATGAAAATTTGGTACATGTACAAAATATTATTTTATTTAGATGTAAAGAAAAATGAAATTTGCAGAAAAATAGATAAAACTAGAAAATATACTGAGTGAGGTAACCCAGGCCTAGAGACAAGTGCTGCATATTCCCTTTCATATGTGGATCCTGGTTCAAATGTTTAGATTTAGGTATTTAGTTGGAGCAATGCCTGTAGTGGACAGAAAGCTAGAAAGCCCCCTGGGGGGAGGTAGTAGAACACATGTGATATAAGAGTAGATGCATCTGGCTCTACATGGGAACTGGGGAATCAAACAGAGACTGTTAAAACCCTGAAAGGTTGCCATTATGATGCATAAAGAGAAGGGTATAAAGAAGATTGAAAGAGGAAGAGGTTGGTATTAGAGGGGATGTATGATTTTTCCATGGGAACAATGGCAGCGAGAAGGCGGGAAAATGTTCAGAACAATCCTAAAACCTAAATATACACAATATAAAAACAAAAGCGAATCCATTATATCAAAAGCAAGAATGGAGATTAAAAATAAATGCTAAAATATAAACTAATAAGGACAAAAAATTAACATACAACAATTTTAAAAAGGCAAGGTAAGTGGCTGGAGAGATGGCTCAGCAGTTAAGGCGCTTGCTTGAAAAGCCTGATGGCCTGGTACTCAGATGCACAAAGTGGCACATGCATCTGGAGTTCATCTCCTGCCTCAAAAGGCTCATATTTTTGTTCTCTTTCTCTCCTTGCAAATATATATATACATATATTTTTTTAACAACAGAAAAATATCAGTATTTCTTCCTTGATGAGGTGTTTTGATTTCTTTCCCTCCCTGTGCTGTTTCATTTAGCAGCCTGTGCTGGTAGTGGGGGTGTCATTTGTACTCCCAGTTGGAAACTGCACAACCAGATTTGGGGTGGAGTTCCCCAGTGGAGGTCAGACCAGTCATCTTTTTCCACTTGCAGAGTGGCAAAGAGTCACTTACACATGGGGTGCACTCTCAGTTTGGCTTGGCCCTGTGCTGTGTGTGTGAGGAGCAAGTGGGAGCCCTAGTTTTAAGCTGCACTCTCAGGGCTCCCCGTGAAGTGAAAGGAGGTTGTATGAAACTACCTTAGGATCCCCTGGACATAATCCAGTCCCTTTCAGTTTCTTCTGATCCGTCAAAACTGACATGTGGAGGGAAAAGCACTTCTCTGCAGCCAGCTCCACTTGGTTTAGCTGAGTGTGAGATCCCATCTGGTTCCTCACAAAGACCTAACTCCACTTAAGTTTGTTTACAGATTTTGTTTCTTACAGTAAAAGAGCTTTTAACATATTGTCTTGACTATTTTCTTTCCCCAGGTTTCATAGGTGAGGCTTGTAATCCACCACCTTATCAGGAAGTCCACTTCACCATTCCCAGACATCTAGATCATATTGATGAGATCATATATAAGACATGATTTTTAAATTCTTCTATTATGTTAAATATGTAAGGCATTCTATTTCCCAGCCTGACTTGCTTGTAAAAAGGAAACATTTTAACATTTCAAACTTGAAGTATAAAATGTGGTCTGGGAAAGAGAATTCATTAATATTATTAGTATATTGAGTGTCTGTATACCATGTGTAAATTATTCATATTTTGAACTGAAATACACTTATCATCACAAGCAGGGAATGTTTGGTCTAGCTGTTCCTTCCACTGCAGATGGTCTCTGTCTTTTGAGGAGGAAAATCAATAACAAATTTTTGTCAAAATGGTTATCATGAATCAGGCATGGTGGCACATGCTTTTAATCCCAGCACTTGGGAGGCAGAGGGTCGCTGTGAGTTTGAGGCCACCCTGAGACTACGGAGTGAATACCATGTCACCCTGGGCTAGAGTGAGACACAACCTCCAAAATAAGAACAACAAACAACAAAAAATGGCACTTATTCCCCCCAAAATATATATGAAAACACTGTGCATTTGTAAATTCAATTGTTGGAAATAATTGAGGGCTTTTGTTGTTTACACACGCATAGTCAGTAGACCTTTAGTCAAAATGGGTACAAAAATTGGTGTGGCATATATGCAGCATGAAACGGAAGGTCCAACAACCAGGAAGTTTTACATTATAAACCTATTCAGCGCTGTCCATCCTTTCATGTGGGATAGATTTCGTTTCTTTCTTTTCTTTAAGGCAGGGTCTCATGTACCTGGAACTGTAACTTAAATTGCATCTGAGGATGACCTTATACTTCTGGTACTCTTGTCTTCACTTGCAGTGTTCTGGAGTTGAATGTAAGGTTTGAGATGCATTAAATAAGCTCTCTGCCAACCAAGCCACATCCCCAGTCCAGATTATGGTCTATTTTCAAGGGGAAAAGTTCTTGTTGAAATTACCAAAAGACCTGGTAAAAACTGAAGCTTTGAAGAATGTTGGACTAAGTTAGATGAGAAATGTTGCAAAGGGGCAAAAATCATAAAATAATGATGATTTAAAAATCACATGTCTGAGCTGGAGAGGTGGCTCAGCAGTTAGAGGCACTTGCTTGTAAAACCTTCCAGCCTGGGTCTGAGTCCCCAGTATTCACATAAGGCCAGATGCACAAAATGGCACATACATCTGGAGTTCCTTTGCAGTGGCAAGAGGCCCTGGCATGCCTTTCTCTTTCTTTTTCCTCTCTCTCTCTCTCTCTCTCTCTCTCTCTCTCTCTCTCTCTCTCTCTCTCTCTCTCTCTCTCCCTTTGCAAATAAATAAGTTAAATCATTTTTTAAAAGAATCATGGAGGCTGGACAGATGGCTCAACAGTTATGGTGCTTGCTTGCAAAGCCTGACAGCCTGGGTTTGATTCTCCAATGCCCACATAAAGCCAGATGCACAAAGTTGTGTGTGCCTCTGGAGTTTGTTTGCTATGGCAATAGACCCTGGCGATTCCCACACACACACACACACACACACACTCCCCGGCCACCCTCTCTCTCTCTCTGTTCTCTCCTTGCAATAAAAATTTCTTTAAAAATTATATGTCTGCTAAGGGACTTCTATCTAGAATGCATAAAAAAGCATTACAGTTTAAGAATAAATGGATACATGACTCATTTAAAAATTGACAAAGGATCCAAATAGGTTTTTCTACAAAGAAAGTTGATAGCCAATAATTATATTTAAAAAAGTCCAATTCTGTCAGTCATCAGGACAAAGCAAATTAAAACATAATGAGATATCACTTCATACACACTTGGAAAGTTCTAATTGAAAGTGCGTACACACAATACAGTAATAAGTGAGAACATGGAGAAAACGATATGTTCATCATATACTACGGGTGAGAATCTCAAATTTTTAGTATGAAAATAATATAAAAAAGGAACAAGAAAAAATCAGATACAAATGCTCTGGTAGTTCCCCAAATGATTAAACAAAGAGTTACCATATGAAGTTACCATATGAAGCTGGGTGTGGTGGCACATGCTTTTAATCCCAGCACTCAGCACTCAGAAAGCAGGGGTAGGAGTTCAAGACCACCCTGAGACTTCATAGTGAATTCCAGGTCAGCCTGGGCTAGAGTAAGACCCTACCTTGAAGAACCAAAGAGAAGGAGAGAAAGAGTGAATGAGAGAGAGAGAGAGAGAGAGAGAGAGAGAGAGAGAGGCATTCCAGGGCTTCTTGCCACTGCAAACAAACTCCAGGTGCATGTGCCATATGTTACCATATGATACAGCAATTTTGCTTACAAGTATACACATGGAAAAAAAACAGGCCCGTACAGACTTGAACATGAATGTTTATAACAGAAAATGTACATGTCTATGACCTGTTGAGTGGATAATATACTTGCAATTCAGTATTGTACAACAGCAAAAAAGAATGAAGTGCCAAGATATGCTGGATTTGAAGACATTGTGTAAGTATAAGTTAACACAAAGGACCACATGTTACAGGATTCTGCATGAAATGCTCACAATTAAAATACCTAATGCTGGGTACTTTATAAAGAAAGGAAATTTATTAAGCCTTATTCTTTAGAGAATGAATGTACAAAATAGAACCTCCATTGGTTCAGGCTCAGGCTATGTCACAGCATGACAGATGGCATCATGGTGGGCTCTCTTATGTAAAAAGCAGAAAAAGTCACAGGAAACCAAAAAGTAGAGAGGAGCCAGCCTGGCTGTTTTTATAGCAATTTATCCTCATGGGAATCCACTAAGGAAAGAAGAGTGACATGAATCCATTGTAAGTTCAGCACCCTCAACACAACCACCTCAGCCTCCTAAGATTCCACCACCTCTCAGTCTTGTTACAGGAGGACCAAGTTTCCAACATGTTGACCTTTGGGAGATGTATTCAGAGCATATCCAAACCTGAGCAGTTCAGAATATGGAAATCTAAAGAGACTGAAAGTAGATCAGTGAGCGTTAATGGGAGTACATTTAAAATTGGTTGAGGTAATGGATGCACAACCCTGTGAATATACTTGAAGTCACATTGAATTTCTCACATGGGTGAGTTTCATGGCATGTGAAGTATATCCCAATAAGACATTACTAGAAAAGAACCATATCCAAAAAATTGCATATAATATAATATATAAAAATAGTCAATCTAGGTTCCCATTATCACTGTGGAATGACAGAAATAAAAATGACTTTTTTGAATATTTATGCATCCAGCTTTGTGCAATTAAAAATTATTTATTTACTTGAAAGTAGAGAGGAGAGAGAATGAGGGAGTGAGTATATGGCACACTACAGCCTTTTACCACTGCAAACAAACTCCAAATGCATGTGTCACTTTGTGCACCTGGTTTATGTGCATTCTGGAAAATCAAACCCAAGCTGGTAGGCTTTGCAAGCAGGTGACTTTAACCTCAGAGCCATCTACCCAGCCCAGGCTTTGTGCAATTCTATGTCATATGACTAGCTAGAAAGATATGTATTTTCTAGCTTTAAAGGTAATCTGAAAGACTTTAAACACTGTGTCCCAAGTCAGTTGTATCTTAAGTGATAAAGCCCAGATTGAAACAAGGGCTCTCTGTCCACAAAGAAAATGTTTTTCCATGGTATTATTTGATCTTTATGCTAAAACTGGCTATATAACTTCATTTCAAAAATGTAAATGCATATGTAACTGGATCTAAAACAGGCGCTTTGTTAAAAAATGAGATACAGCTAAAAATAGAGTGGATTCTGTTTTAGTTTTATTTTTACATTTAAAAACTCACATGAACAATTCCCTAAGTTTCTAATAGTTGCCTTAGAGCACATTTTAATCCATTTGGAAAATAAAATGCAAAAACATGCATATTAATATAATACACATGCATATTAATTAATATTTAATTATATCTACTAAAATTCTTTCTGAAAAGTAATGTAATATATCATTGTTATGTGCCTCAATTTTTATCTTCAATGATACAATATTTTGGAAATGTACTTTGCTTATCCCCATGGTATAAAAAGGCAGTATTTAATACAACTATGTGAATTGTCTTGCATATTTAGCAGTTTATTTTGTTGCAGTCTACATAGTAATTGATATAAGCTGGCATTGTATAGTTATTTCATGATTGACATAAAAGTAGGTAGCATTTATACATATTTATATCCGGTGCTTCAGTGGTGGTTTGAATCAAATGTCCTCCATAAACTCATGTGTTCTCAATGTTCCATGCTTAATTGTTGGCAGTTTGGGAGGTAGAGTCTTGCTGGAGAAGGTGTGTTGTTGAGGGGCAGTATTAGGGATGCTATAGCCAGATTTCCCTTGCCAGAACTTGGCTTGCTCTCCTGCTGCTGTCTTCCACCTGCTCTGGCAGAGGTGATGTCCAGGCTCTGTTCATGCCATGCTTTCCCCTGCCATCATGAGGCTTCCCCTCGAGACTGTAAGCAAAAATAAAACTTCCCTTCTACTAGCTGTTTTGGGTTTGGCAATTTGTCTCAGCAACAAGAAGGTAACTACGACAACTTCTATTTTTTAATGCTAAATATTTTCTTAGTAGTTATCTTAGGAATCCAGGATGGCCCATCAGTCAGTTTAACATTACTTTGATCTTTGTTTTTGTCCTAGGAAAGCAAGAATGTCTAGTTCAAGAGCACTGATAAAAACTTTAAAAACCAGAAATCACAGAAATTTCCCCCTTTAAGGGGAAAAATGCTGTATGTAGCTCTTGAACATATTAAGTTGTCTATATCCAGTGAAAAATAAATGGAATAAGAAATAAAACAAAAAGAAGAGCGATGTTAAATTGTTGCTTCCCAACATTAGGGAGTACTAGTTCTATCAAGAAACTCATAAAGGGCAGATGAGAGCTTACGCTGCCTCTCAACCACCAAATTTTTGTTCTCCCTGGGGTTAAAAGCTCTCAATATTTGGAAGTAGGTTTATTTTGTGTTTTTTTCCTCGTTTGGGAGTAGTTTGTGATCACTAACAGCCTTCTGTGTGGTTTAAATGAATCAAATCTCCACACATGCACGTGTGTGTGTGTGTGTGTGTGTGTGTGTGTGTGTGTGTGTGTATAGTGTGTGGTTTGTGTTAGCTTAAGAGAATGCAGCCCTGAAAGAATTTCTTAAAGGTTTAACTTTTTTTCTGTGTATAACTAAATTATTTCATACAAATGCAGGAAAATCCTTATTATACTAGTAAATTGGTCACTTTTCAAAAATATGTGAATTCAAACAACTTAAGGAATCCACTTAACATAGTAGTGGTTAACTGTATTATTATAAATGCGATTTTCTTTGAAGGCTTGTCATTGACTCTGAAAGATTCTCACTGAATTCACTTGCTCTTCAACTCAAGTATTTTATCATTACCCATGTGCAAATCAGAGTGTAAGGTAGATAACCAAATCAAATATGGTATGATTCTAAACTCCAAAATAACTGATATCACCAGTCTATTGAATCTATCTTCTCCATCCGAGGAGCTCAAGAATTACACTAAAAGTCAATGAACAGAGGCAATGTAGAAGATTTCTGAAAATTAGCTTTGAAAGCTTCAAAACTGAGGATGAGGAGCTGGGAAGGATGGCTCAGCAGTTAAAGGTGCTTGCTTGCTTGCAAAGCCTACCAGCCTAGGCTCAATTCCCAAGCCACCCATGCAAGCCAGATACAAAGTGTCACCAAGTGTTTGGTGTTCATTTTTGCAGTGGAAATCATGTCCATACACACACACATACACATGCACATGAATAAATAATTTTAAAAATTAAGTAATGTGGAAGACCTACTCTAAGCTTCAATATTAAAGAAAATGATGACTCATGGAGGAAGAATGTAGTCTCATGAATAATCATTAATAATAAATATAACAATGATATTAGGCTCACTAGACTTACATGCATCCCCATGGTTCCATCACTCTGGAGAACATGACGCTTGTTCCCCACAATAGAATGCATTCATGGCTGGAGAGATGGCTCAGAGGTTAAGGCACTTGCCTCCAGTGCCTAAGGCCCCGAGTTCAATTCCCCAGGACCCACATAAGCCAGACCCACCTGGTGCTCTCTCTCTCTCTGTATTTCTGCTTGAAAATGAATAAAATAAAAAAGAAATGAATTTAAAAAAAGAAAGAAAATGTTTTTAAAAAATAGAATGCATTCATAATAATAGGTTAGATTTTGTTTTGGACATGTGGATCTCAGGCAAGAACATTCTCCCTACTCAAACTATGTATTTCTCAGGAGTCTTTGATTTTTAGAACATTGAGTACCATAATGCTCTGCAGGCCTTGTAAATCTGTATGAAAATGGGCTGGTCCTATTGCAATAGTGACACTGCCAGTGGAATCTTATTACATTCTGAGAATCTATTTCTTGTGACCTCAAATGGTTACATGTCAGAAACGAATATAGAGGAAATTGCACCATCAGGTGACTTTTGAAAAGCAAATGAAATGACCATATATTGAAAAATATGTGTTTTATAACATGTGCATCTGATAATACCCAGTGGATTCTAACATACTAAGGATTGCCCTATTTCATTAACAATTACCTCCAGACTACATTTTGAAGTTTCTAGTAAGCACCTTATCATTACACAGAACATGCACTGGAAAATTCCAGAAGACACTGGAGTGACTCAGATTTGAAGAATGAATAATATATTGAGACAAGGATGTAAAACTTTCTCTGTGTGAAAGATGTTGTTGTAATTGCTTTATTTTTCTTCATCTTTTCCAACAACTATAGAAGTTTTAATGTTGACTTTGGCTTCCTTATGGAGAACTTAATTTTGTCTTGTTTTGGCTTTTTAGTGCACCAAAATTGATGTAAATGATTTCCCATTGACACAGAAAGTCTTTTCTACTCACTTACCAAATAATGAGGAGTTACACCCTTTGTACATCGCTTCTTTCAAAGGTTGTAACTTTCTTACTCTCACTAATGCAAACCTTCCATCCAATTAATTATGTATTAAGCCCCCACACTTGTAAAAATGTAAACACGGCACAGATACAATTCATATATTTAAGGCATTTACCTTCCTTTGCTCCTTCTTATTATTATTTATTTATTTTTGGTGGTTCCAGTGATTAATTTTGGGGCTTCATGCATGCTATGCAAGAGCTGAACCAGTGTACTCTATGCTTCTTTTTAAATTTTTTCTTGGGTTCTTTCATGGTAGGGTCTCACTCTAGCCCAGGCTTACGTGGAACTCACATTGTAGTCCCAGGCTGGCCTTGAGTTCATAGCGATCCTTGTCCTAACCCACCCACTGGTCGGTCAGCATGGGCCCTAGAGAAGGAGTGAGAATGAGGGAAACAAGAGATGCGAGAGAATGGAGTATTCCAATCAAACTCATTTTATTCCAAGCAGGCAGCACTTTAAATATCTTTTCCCAGGGGAGGCTACTTAGGAATTAGCATAACCAGGTTGCTAGGTAGCATGGCCACAGCAAGGGTCATGTGATCTCTAGGAGAAAGTTTAAGGGAGAGATAGAAACTAGCATTGGTTGGTAAGATGAAGAACAGAGACCTTCAAAACAAATGTTGATACAGTTTAAGGCACGATAACGGCTCCCCACAGATCCTCATACTTCTGCCTCCCATATGCTGGGATTAAAGGTGTGCACCACCCCTTGCTTATTATTTTTAATTCCATCTCAGTATCATTCAATTCTCATTAAGTAAAATTTTAGTTGATTTTGTATATACCTAGAAGAGGTACAGAAATTAGGTTACTGCTAGAAAATATTGGAAAACACAGAAGCATTTGCTCTTACTTAGTGAAGTCACAGAGTTGAATTCTTTTAGCTGGTTTTCTAAACTTTTCATAATTTTATCTATGGGACACCGAAACAAGCTCCAGACAACTAACTACTGAGATTTTTTTGTAATCTGATCTGTATTTTGTCTGATTTTTTTGTAATTTCATCTGTTTAATCCAAAATTAAGTCAGATTATGGCCACAAAATGAATATTAGAGCAGGATGTGGTGGCGCACGCCTTTAATCCCAGCACTCGGGAGGCAGAGGTAGGAGGATCACCATGAGTTCAAGGCCACCCTGAGACTACATAGTGAATTCCAGGTCAGCCTGGGCTAGAGTGAGGCCCTACCTCAAAAAACCAAAAAAAAAAAATGAATATTAGGCTCTTCAACAGAAATTGTCAATGTTACACATAGATAAATATATGCAAAGATTTATATACTTTATTTTAAAATTCCATTTACTGGTGTAAGTATTGTGTGCTATCTGGGTCACAGAGGCCATGGTGCTTATCTAACTTGTGTTTGTCTGGGAGTTTTCCAGGAAGGGGCAACATTGTCACAGGGGTTTGGGGGGGGGCACAGATGGTTTTCTATTTACAATCTCAGAGTTCAGAGGCTCGGAACAGAGTTCTAAATCACACTTGCAAAGCCATCACCCACTCCCCTGAATAATCTCAGCCAATGCTCATATCATAAACTGGGGAGACTACAAATCACATACCATGCATAACCAGACTTCAAGCACCCTTGTCTCAACATAGGCTTAGTTTCAAAATAATGGATACCAGCCTTGACTCTGCTTTTAAGGATATAAGCCAAAAGAAGAAAATATTCACATGTCTTTTCTCCTATCTCCGTTTCCCTCCAAAACATTTATGGATCTGGCACAGATAATTTTAAGCCAATGTTTGCATTAGATTCCATGTCTAGATAAGATAAACAGGATATTTAAAAATCCATAAATGCTCTTCCTGGGATGTGATTTTTATAGGGACAGCTTTGGGTTTAAAACAAAATATACTCTTGACAGTAGAATTGCAATTTTTGCCTCTTAGGTAGTTTTGAAAGACAAGTCTCAAGACAGTTATATAGGAATAGAATTTCTTTATACTACCTAATAGTAAAGCCCAGGATGTATTAATGAATAGAAATCATTTAAAGTATAAAGTTTATTATCATGTGTAATTAAAAAAATCTTTTAGGGAATGTATTCCTTCCCTCTCCCCCTCTTCCATCTATTCCTACCTTCCTTCCTCCCTCTCTACCTCCTTTACTCCATCCATCTCTCCCTCCCTTCCTTCTTTCATCTTAGCCTTAAAAATAACATACACAATACATGTATACCACCAATTAACGAAAGTCTCATTGGTCTTTGTTTATCCAAAGATCAAGTGAGGATCTGGGCCATTATTTCACAGATTATGATTTTAAGATAATGGCTAAGAAATAATAAAATATGAGGGTTCTGGTCAAATAGAGTAAGTCTTCTCATATGTATTGCTGTTCTCTCCTCAAATCTAACTAAAATGATACTGGACACTGGAGGAATTTGAAAAGTAATAAGGGGAGAGAGAAAAGGAGAGGACTCTATTCCATTGCCAAAGGGGTAACTTAAATCACAATCTTGGATGCTGGAAAGCAAACTAAACAGGTTTAAGTAACCAGTTTAACAGAGAGGGAGGGGGAGAGAGAGAAAGAGATAGAGAGAGGATATGTGTGTGTGTGTGTGGGGAGAGAGAGAGATGGGAGGACATGCCACATAATATTGGGCTGGGGTACAGGAGGTGACAAGAGGTCAGCCACATTGCACTACTAGAAATCTATAATGTACCATGTGTAATGAATACACACAATGAAAAATATTTTAAAGGGGAAACATAGAAATAAATATATCAGACATCTGGTTTGAATTAATATTTGATAAATATTAATATTAATATTTGATAAAAAGATTTGCAAACAATGTGACCCCTTTGAGCTGGGGTTGAGGAATGGGACTAAAAATGGCATGTTTTGAGAATGACAGTGCAGAAAAGCAAGTTCTCTTTGCTAGAAGATCATCAGAAATGAAGAGGAAGATGGGCTGGAGAGAAGGTTCAGTGGTTAAGCCGCTTGCCTGCAAAGACTAACAATCCCGATTCAATTCCCCAGGACCCACATAAAGCCAGATGCACAAAGTGGTGCATGCATTTGAAATTTGCAGCAATAGGAAGCCCTGGCATGCCCATTTTCTCTCTCTCTCAGTAAATAAATAAATAAATATTTTTTTAAAAAAAGAATGGAAAGTAGGAAAAAAAATAAAGGTGGTCAGGGACAAGATGCTGTCCCAGGACTATAAGTCAACATCTAGGCATACTGAATAGGGAGGCCTCAGGGCTCCCTGAAGGCTGGCAGTCAGGTTTCACCTTCCAAGAAATAAGGAGTACCCTTCTATGAGGACCTAGCTGGAAGATACAACCTTCAGATGATGCACATATTACTTAGCTAAAGATAAATTGTAATTCACAAATGATAGTAGAAGGCGGATAAGCATTTTTGGCTTAGTTTAAATTATGGCTCTATCACTAGCTGGTGATCTTGGGTAATTTCACCAATTTGATCTTAAAGTTTCCCAAAAATTAGAAAACCCATTGCTGAAATATGATGAGGATGGAATGAGATACACACATAAAAGCTTCTGTGGGAGCTAGAGACACTTAATAAATAGCATCTTTTTTTCATTAGTTCTTGACGATCAATAATTGTAGTAAAGTAAGTCCTCTTGGAATAATTAACTTAGTCTGGCATAGTAACCTTTGGCTGAATATTACTTTGAGCAAGATATGATATTGGCTCATTTTAGACTCTTGCTAAGTGGCCTGGCTATTGCTAGAAAAATAGCGATTTAAAGTAGACATATAGATTTCTGTCTAAGAGTGATAGATGAGGCAAGATAACAGAGGGAAAGGAGGGATGCTCCAGGAAGAAGGGGAAAGGAATTGATTACATGTCTCCTTCAAAGGACCACTGTCATCATGTCTTGTTTGATCACTTGAATTCAAGGTGTCAAATACTACTTCAGGGCTGGAGAGATGCAATTGCTTGCAAAGCCTGACAGCCCAGGGTTTGATTCCCCAGTACCCACGTAAAGCCAGATGCACAAAGTGGTGCATGCATCAGGAGTTCATTTGTATTAGCAAGAGGCACTGCTATGCCTATTCTCATTCTCTCTCTGCAAACAAATATATAAAATTAAAACTACCACTTTGTGCTTTCTAGAAGCAGCAGAGTGACTAGAATTTGAAAAAAGTTTGGAAATAGAGAGGAAAGGAAGAGGTATTGTTTGATGTCAGTTGCCAACCTAGAGAACAGCTGTGACAGGACAGGACACACTGAGAGACCCCTGGGGGGAGGTAGGGTTAGAGGAGCTGGCTGAATGTGAGTATACAGGGAACACACACACACACACACACACACACACACACACACACACACACACACACACACACAGTGCTCTGTAGGTTCAAGTTTTGCCTAGAGAGTTTCCCTTGAAACGTCACAACCCTAACCTTAACACAAACAGCTAGCACATGACACAGATGTTTCTATCCCTCTTTCGAGGGGAGAAAAATGAGAGAATATAAGCAGCAAAGAAGCTAAATAATAATTTGCCCTTGATTGAAATCTTAGCAGAATCAGAATTTACCCAGGAGAATTTTACTTCTAAGTCCATCTACTGTTTCCAATTTTCACTCTTTCTTTCCCCAGACATGACTCATTTTTATGAAATAAGTGCATGCAATCTTTTGTAAGGCATAATGGAGTGTGTAAATCTAAGATATTTTAGGCATCATTTACATTTGAAAATCAAAAGACATCTGAAAATCAGAGGAGCAGTGATAGTCATATAACACTCAGTGCATTTAGTTTGCTTTCTGTTGGTGGGACAGGGTGGGGAAGGGAAAGGGAATATGGGGTTGAAATGGAAAGGAAATGAATACATTGGTGAGTTTTAGTATTTCAAGGGAAAAAGAATGAAATTATGTCCTGGTACTAGAAATTGCTCAATTTAAGCATTAGATTCATATTTTGTAAAATTTTGTAAGTACAGTGCAATTTTTTCTGGAGATGAAATTAAAGAGATTTTGAGAGTGAGCCACCAAAAGTGAATATTTTTGTAACTTAAAAGATGGCCCAGCCTTTAATACCAGCACTCAGGAGGCAGAGGTAGGCAGATCACTGTGAGTTTAAGGCCACCCTGAGACTACATAGTGGATTCCAGGCCAGCCTGGGTTAGAGCAAGACCCTACCTCAAAAAAAAAAAAAAAAGAAAGAAAGAAAGAAAAAGAAAAAAAAAAAGAAAAAGAAAAGAGAAAAGAAAAGAAAACATGGCCCACCTGGAGAGATGGCTCAGGTTTAAAGGTGCCCAGGCTTGATTCCCCAGTACCCATGCAAAGCCAGATGCATAAAGTCACACATGCATCTGGAGTTTGTTTGCAGCATCAGGAGGCCCTGGTGTGCCCATATTCATTTTCTTTCTCTCTCATAATAAATAAATAAATGTTTTTAAAAAAGAATGCCCCAGGATTAATGTATTAGTTAATTTCTTATTGCTGGAAAAATATACAGGACAAACATCACCTCAGTTTAAGGGAGGAAGGGTTTATTTCCTCTGAAGTTCCAGGTTATAGCCCACCATGGCAGGAAAGGCATGAGAGCCAAGCCTGATGCAGTTGGTCAAATTTAGTTCACAGTATGGAAGCAGAGAGCAAGTAAGGTTAGTGCTCATGGAACAGGGTGGGTCTTCCTGCCTCAATGAACCTGCTTAAGATGATCGCTCACATAGCCAGAGGCTAACCTAATCTAGATGATTCTAGATCCTATCAAGTTGACCATCAGTATAAATCATCACAATCAGTATCTTGAACTTTACCTGGGTGTTTGTTAGAAATGCAGAAGAGGTGCTCATCTGAGTTACATGTGTTTGGAAATGATTCCTCAGGGGAGATGTGTGAGCATTGTGGTCTCACCTGGCTTTAGGCCAAAAAGAAAAGGTGATAGCTAAAGAGAAAAGAATATATAAAATCATATTCCAATGGTAAAGACTCAGGAGGTCTCAAAGATAGATGAGATTGAGCCATCTACCTACTGTTCTCAGGTTCTTTTCTAGATCAAAGAAAGAATTCAGAGATGAAGGGAGCTGAGCTGGAAGCCTTCTCCTCCCTGTTGACTAGCTATCAGGATGCTAGAATGAGCTATGCAGTCTTTTGAGAGAGAGATGTCAGCAATAATGTTCACCAGGAGTGAACCCTACAAGCCTTATGGCTGGCCAGCCAGGCAAAATGACCTAACTGGTGCAATGGTGGCATGCCTGTTTGGGAGGAAACCAACAGCTCTCCAATAGGATTTGAGGCCCAGTCCATGGGAGGAAATTAATGCCTGACACTGAAAACCTAGTCAAAAGCCTATGGATAGGGAGGTCATGAGCCATAGGGGGAAACTACTACTGTTGTCTGCCTAAATGCATATATTATACCCACCAAACTGCCCTCTAAACTCTTAAATTTATGCCCACATATTAATGCTACTCTCACTTTTGGTTAGCGAAGCTTCTCATTGGATGGCAGTGACCACTGGGGAGACTCAAGACACCATAGTGCTGCTGACAAGAAGTGACAGTGGAGTGTTCATCACTAAGAGAGACATCTCTATCACACCCTCCAAAGCTCAGGGACCTTTGTAGAAGAGGTGGTGGAAAGAATGTAAGAGCCAAAGGAAGGGAGGAGTGCTTACAATGTTGTCTTCTAGGCACAAAGTGTCCTTGATATTCATGACTTCACAGTGCCCAGCACTACCTACAAAAGACGTGCATAACAATGACATCAAAACAGATGACAGTCTAATTGAAAAGAAGAGGTTTAGTGGAAGGGGAATTTGGGAGGAGAAAATGGGGGTCATGGGAGGGGTTATGATCATGGTATTATATCTATATATACTTAAGGAAGTTTTCAATAAAAAGTTAAAAGATGATGCTCTTTTGGGGTGGAAAGATGGATCAGTGGTTAAAGCATTTGCTTGCAGAGCCTAGTGACCTGAGTTTGATTCCCCAGTACCCATGTAAAACCAGATGCCACTAAGTGCTTCTGGAGTTTGTTTGCAGCAGCTGGAGTCCCTGATGAGCTCATTCTCTGTCAGTCTCTCCTCTCTCTCTTTCTGCTTACAAATAGATAAACATAATTTTTTAAAAAAGACCCTGGACTCTATCAACAGCACTGCTAAATAAATAAAAATTAAAAATATTATGCTCTTTCAATCAACTCATCAGCATGTTTCTGTACAATATACCAAATATATAAGCCTTATAACTATTTCTTTCAGGATTTTAAATTTTAGAAATAGAACGTCAACTCCAGAAATAATAGGGTATCATATGGAGAGTTCAATGATGTCTGCTGGGATAGGAGAGAGCACGGTAATAACTCACTGCCTGCGTTCCCAACTTGATGGTAGACAACCATATTCAGAGCCAGAGGACCTGTGGTGGTTTGAATGGCCTCATCTGTTTATTAATTAAGCCTCATACTCCATCCCCAACTGGTGGAGTCTTTGGGAGATGGAGCCTTGCTGGAGGAGGGGTGTCACTGGGTGTTGTCAGCCACATGCGGCTGGGATAAATTTCCAAACCAGGCATAATTTATGGGAGGAAAGGGTTTATTGAAGCTACAGATCCAGGGAAGTTCTATAACAGTGAAAGAGGCTGGCCCCCCTTCTCAGGTACTCATCACCAACACCATATACCAGCAAATAGGCAGGGTGAAGAATAGAGAGATTTTCTTTCCCTTTATATAACCTTAGGGTGGAGTCTTGCAGCCTTTTCCCAGACTTGTTGACTCCCTGAGTCTCAGTAATTTCCTTCCTGAACTGCCCTCCCAGGAAGGGAAGTTTGTTTGTAGCTCCCCTGAGGAGCCTCCTTACCTCCCGCCCCCTACTAAGAGTGCTGCCTTCCTGTATACAACCTCAGAGACCCACCCAAGACTACTAAAAAGGTCAAGTTGACAATAAAATTTAACCATAACACTGGAGTGTGCCCTGAGGTTTATTAGTACAGCCCTACTGAGTGTTCACTAGTTACCTCACTCTTGCTGCTTTCTCCCACCTGATGTGAGAAGATATGGTGCCCCGTCTCTGTCTGCCGTGCTTCCTCTGCCATGATGAAATTTCCCTTGAAATATAAGTGAAAAAAAAAAAGCCTTTCCTTATAATAAAACCTCTTCTGGTCTAGCCCTGGTGAGGAGAAAGTAACTGCTACAGGGAGGAAACCAATTTTTTTTTTTTGTCATTGTTGTTGTTTTCTATTTTAAAAGTGTGGAAACCAATTTGGAGAGGTTTCATGACTAACTTTAAGGTCCTCCTTGCTAGTAAACTAATAGAGCTAAAAATGAAATTTGCTAAATTTCATGAGTGATGATAACTCAGATGATGGTGAGGATGATGTGGGGAAGGATAAACAATGGGAAAGAAATCCAGGGACTCTCCTTGAACAAAGAACATTCCTGCTCGCCCTTTCTCTAGTGTTGTTTGTTCTGGCTGAAGAAGAAAAGCCAAGTGGCTTCAACCTGCTAAAACCAGGATCAATAGAGAATGGGCATCACAATGTGACCTTAGCACAGTTGAGGATTTCCAGGGTGCCACGAAGTGGATGGAAGTGAAGGATCCTCATTGTTACACATAATTGAGGTTTACACACACACACACACACACACACACACACACACACACACACACACACATGCTTCACTAAATGTATCTGGCAAGCATTTCGTCTTCCCTTAAATAAAATAAATTCCCTTAATAAAGCCAATGGAGCCAGGGTTGGTGGCGGGGGTGGGGGTAGAGAGGGTGTACATGATTTATGACAGAACAAGGAGAGGAACTTGACAGTTTGAAGCTACCTATTTAGAAGCAGCTGATTCTAAAACTAAGTTGTACACGGATTCCTTTTTTTGTGCCAATCTTACATTTTTTAAAAAAATAAAACTTTTATGAATATCATCATTAGTGCTATAAGCACAGGGAAGTATAAGTTAATTCTACAGTAAAGTGATTATTAAATCCATTAGTCATATACTGGGAATCCATAATTAACTTATTCTCCAGCATCAAGTAAATGAATCTACTGTGTGCTTTAAGAAAGCAATTGTTCACTAATATGCAAAATACAGCAGAACTATTAGATCATAAAGCTATGCAATCTTATAATTAAATTATAAATTTTACATATTTTAATAATGTGCTTTATATACTTTAATTGTTTTCTACGCAAGATTAAAAGGAGATGCCACAGTTTTTCTTCGACATATTATATCTTGACGTGAACTGTGCAATCCTTAATAATAATTGATGAGTATCTACCAGGGACGACAGCAGTCTTTCAGCCTTGTCAGATATTTCTGTGGATTACTGCACACAGGATTGGAATGAAGATATGCATTGGCCTTAAATGGAGTCACAGCTATACCCTTGGGCTTTCTTTGTTTCCCCCTTTTGCTGTTATAATAACTATCTACAAGTATCCACATTCTCTCTTTGCAGACCACACAAACGGACTGGCCCCCATTCACACTGCCTTGACTGTAAGATGTGGGTAAAAGCAGCATGCACATTAAATTCTCTGTGGGGGACTTAGGCACCCACAAGAGCAATTGTTATTGTATTTTAGATTAAATAATGACACCATTATTTTCCACGTGTAGAATTAAGTGTATGTGAAAGCACTGGGAAATAGCACAGATCTGTGCTAAGGGGAGTTCCTTCTGTTTTTCCAAATCCTGATAGTTGCAGAGGGACCTGTGAGCTGGTTCCCTTTTTTTCTCCCCTTGGAGAGAGTTAACCTCTCTCTGACACGCTTATTCTATGCCAGCCTGGTTTCTAGTGTCTAGAAGTAATGTTGCACAGAAGATTCCCTCTGCATGCCAGTGGAAGTGGTTCATTCATTCAGCAAACACTTGCTTGAGCATATACTGAATGCTCAGCCCTGAACTCAACATCAGAGAGGTTCAGAGATAAAATCAGTTGAGGCTATTTGAATTGAGTCCATGAATAAGTATGTCAACAAGGCTCATATAGGATGTTAAACACATCAGTGTGCCGGGGCTATCATACCAACGTGCCACACAGGTGGAGTGATTTAACAGAAATTAACTTGCATGATGCTGGAGGCTAGAGGTGCAAGATCAAGGTACTGGGAAGGGTTTTCCTGAGATCTGTCTCCTTAGCTATTCATCTTTTCCTTGGGTCTTCATTGGATCTTTCCACCGTGTGGGTCTCTGTCTAATTCTCCTCTTCTTACCTTTCTAGTGTCCTTCCTTCAAGGACACGCATGACAAGGTTGTTGGGTTAGGTAGGACTTCATCTGAATTCTAGAGGACGTCATTCAAGTACCTAACATTAAGGGGTCAGCAAGGTGGAGGACTGAACCCAGCCTTGGGGGGGAAGGTTTCTAGAAGGGTGACAGAACATTAAAAAGATGAATAGGGGCTATTCGGGTGAAGTGTGGGGCAGGAGAACAGGCAGCCCCTTTGGAGAGGCAGATGTGTGATCTTTCTTGAGTGTAGCCAGGCTGAATATAAAGAGTAGGGGTAGGGAGATGGGCCATTTATTCATTAGATACCATCCTCTTAATTTCCTTTATGGCAGTCGTTAGGACCTTCATTTATTGAATTCATTTCACATGCTTATTTTTTCTATGGTCTTTCTTCTTGGTGACAAGGCCATGGTGGTATGCTTACCTCTCTATGTCCTACATCCAACACAATGCCTCACACTCAATATATGTTTGTTAAAACAGAATGAATGAGGGCTGGGTGTGGTGGTCCATGCGTTTAATCCTAGCACTTGGGAGGTAGAGGTAGGGGGATTGATGTGAGTTTGAGGCCACCCTGAGACTACATAATAAATTCCAGGTCAGCCTGGGCTACAGAGAGACCCTGGGTGTGGTGGCACATGCCTTTAATCTCAGCATTCAGGAGGCAGAGGTAGCAGGATCCTGAGACTACATAGCAAATTACAGGTCAGCCTTGGCTAGAAAGAGACCCTACCTGGAAAAACAAAAACAACAACAAACCTCCCTCCCCACCCCCCAAAATGAGTCATTTTAGTGAGGGCAACTCATGGCTATTCAAGCTGACAAAATTGACTCAGAGAGCCCATGGGAATGAGAAAGAGTTCAGACAAGTCTTGGTAGTGGTTAGCAGAGAAGTGAGCCCAGTGTGAGGTGCAGGTAG
The DNA here is from genome assembly GCA_004024765.1 of Zapus hudsonius. Lineage (NCBI taxonomy): Eukaryota > Metazoa > Chordata > Mammalia > Rodentia > Dipodidae > Zapus > Zapus hudsonius. The sequence continues at coordinate 37,817 of PVHP010006174.1, forward strand.
AAAGAGCAAAGGATCTAGAAAGCCATCATTATGACCATTATCTTACTGGGTAAGGGTGGAGGCATAGGAATTAGTTGACACAGAGCATAGGAATAATTTGCACACTGGATTTGGAAGCCAAATGGCCTGTCACTAGCTTCATGACCTAGGGGAAGTGACTTGTCATTTCTAGGTCTCTGTTTCCTTGCCTTGAAATGAGGATCCTCATAGTTCCTAACTCTTGGGTTATTATGGGGGTTAGATGAGTTAATTGAACAAAGACTTTTTCAACATGTCATAAGAATGATGTTAAGCCAAGGGTGGTGGCGCTTGCCTTTAATCCCAGCACTTGGGAAGCAGAGGTAGGAGGATCCCTGTGAGTTCAAAGCCACCCTGAGACTACATAGTGAATTCCAGGTCATCCTGGGATAGAAGGAGACCCTACCTTATAACTAAATAAAAATAAAAGTAAAAGAGAGCGGTTAATCTTGGTAATTTTAAAATTTAGAGGAGGCAAATTTAGTTCCCTTGACTCTGATCATTCCTCACTCTTCCATCTTTTAAGTAGCTACTGTAGAGTTCCTCTTTTATCCACACTTGCACTACCTGCAGTTTCATTATCCAGAGTCAAATGTAGCTAAAAATATTAAGTGAATGTTAAGAGGGAGAGAGGGGGGAGGGAGGGAAGAACACGTTTTGTATACTGTTTATATAATATGCTTCTCTAATTGTCCATTTCTATTATTGTTATTCATGATCTCTTAATGTGCCCAATTTGTAAATGAAACTTTGTCACAGGTATGTACTGGAAAAAAAAAGCTGTATATATAGGTTTCAGAACTACTATGATTTTTCAGGTATCATTTAGCAATCTTTCATCTCTCAGATAACTAGTGACTATTGAGGCTGGAGAGAGGGTTCAGTGACACAAGCTTGAGGGCCTGAGGGGGCTTAAACCACCAGAGTTTGAATCTCTAAAATTCCCATAAACAGCTAGGAGTGTTCATGCATACCTGTAACCCTAACCCTACAAAGGGGACCAGAAACCAATGAGTTGCCTAGGCTCACAACAAACCAGCAAGCTCTGGGATCAGTAAGAGACTTCTGCTCAAAATAAAAACAGGAAGATGGAGCTGGGTACCTGGTGATCTGCTCACATGCTGCTCCATCCACCTCAGGTGAGCCACCCAAATAATGGTAGTTCTCTCCTTAAAAGTCTTAAGACTTGGGGGTGGAGAGATGGCTCAGTGGATAAGGCATTTGCCTGCAAAGACTAACAATCCCCAGGATCCACATAAAGCCAGATGTACAGAGTGACGCATGCATCTGGAGTTCATTTGCAGCAGCTAGAGGCCCTGGTGTGCCCATTCTCTCTCCCGCCTCCTTGCAAATAAATAAATATTTTCTTTTTAAAGTCTTAAGATTTGGGCTGGAGAGATGGCTCAGCCATTAAGGCGCTTATACGCATATCCTAATGACCCAGCTTCAGTACCACAGTACCCACATGAAGCCAGATGCCCAAAGCGGCACATTTATCTGGAGTTTGTTTGCAGTGGCTGGAGGCCCTGGTGCACCCATTCTCTCTCTGTCTGTTTCTCTCTCTGCTTGCCAATAGATAGATAGATAGATAGATAGATAGATAGATAGATAGATAGATAGATAGATAGATGGTAGATAGATAAATAAAATATTTTTTAAAGTCTTAAAATTTGAAAATAAATTGCAATGTAAGCTAAAATGATCACATATGTATGACTGTCATGCTCCAGGCCCTTGAGGAGCAGGAGATATGGCAAGCTAAATAATAATCCCCATAGAAATATGTCATTCTATTGCTGGTTTCACACTGTGTGTAGCAGTTTCTCAAAGTGTAGCTCACCCTCCTCCCATTCGCATTTCCAGTGCTGAATATAAACGATGGTGAGAAGTGAATCTGTATTGTGAAGGTAACACAAGGAAGCTGCTAAAAAGAGGTAAGACTGTTTATTCCCTGGAAACAGTGTCTGACTCTACACAGGGTGTGGAGAAACCTGTGAAAGAAATGGGAAATGGGCTCTAGGATGTGTTCTTTTTAAAGTTTATTTACTTATTCGTGTGTGTGTGTGTGTGTGTGTGTGTGTGTGTGTGTGTTTCTCTTACTACTAAAATTAAATGCCCATCTGGCTTTATGTGGGTGGCTGGGGAATTGAACCTGGGCCAGCAGACTTTGCAACAAGTGCCTTTAATAGCTGAGCCATCTCCCTTGTCCCTATAGTGTTCTTTCTAAGGAATTAATCACATGTTAGACTGCCCAGAAGAAAGCTACGGAGGCTGAGGGAAATCCAAGTTCTTGGCAAAAGGGAAGGCATGAAGAAGTCAGACCCTACCAGGCTTCCTTACTTGGATTATTCTGTACCATGACTATCCAAACCAAACTTGGCTTCCCAGAATTGGCTGACAGAGCAAAGAGCTTGTTTAATTTGTGAGTCCTAGACATAAAATCATTCTTTGTGGCAGCTTTGATATTGGCACATCGGAGATTTAGCTCTGTCCTGTTTATATAACAGCAGTTGATAGATAGTGACTTCATAGTTGGATATTTATGAGAGGTTTCATTTCAAATAATATAGTTTTGGCCCATGGCAATGCTAAGGCTCTTCTTACCCATTATTACGGAGAAGCTAAATCTTTAGGATATTGTAACTATAACTGCAGGGTCCGTTTGATCTACCCAGAAGAACCGGAAAAGTTAATATTTTCCAAAGCAATGAAAGCATTATTATGAAAAGTCTTATTAGGAAGTTATCTGTCCCTAAAACATATCAGCTACCAGAGGTCAGGTATATAAAAAAGTCACTTTTCGTACTTTTCTTTCACCTTGCGACTTCTATAACATAACAAGGTAATTAAAAAGGGGGGGGGAGGGAATCGCTCACCCTCCATCACAAAAACCAGGTATCTCGCCATGCCTCCCACCCTGGTCCCAGTTTTAAAGGAAACTGGCATAGGCCATGCTTCATAGTTTAAGGACAATAGCCCTAGCTGAGTTAAGTATTGAGGCCTCTGCTAAAAAATGTTGTCCCTACCTCTATAGATAGTTATCACATTGTGGGTCACCTTCCTGTATCCAGTGTGGGGATCTTGGGCATCTGTGGGTGTATGTCTTTGTAACATAAATGGGGGGGGGCTCCTTGGCCCTGGGGAATTACTGGGTCTGGAAAAGAGGGATTGGATGGTCTCAGAATCAGCAGAGAAGGACATTGTTGGCCTCTGAAGCTCTTGGAAAAGAAGGGAAGTGTCATAAAAGGACTTGAGTTACATGGTCTATTGTGGTTTGGGAATTATGGATGTTGCAGTCAGTTTTCTAGTTGCTGCGCAGAAAGAACCCAAGCAAAAGCAGTTTGTGGAGGAATGGGTTTATTTGACTTACGGACTCAAGGGGAGACTCCATCCTGGCAGGGAAAATGATGGCATGAGCAGAGGAGTGGACATCACCTCTGCCACAGCACTGGAAATAGTGGCAGGAAGGTGTGCCCAAATACTGGCAAGGGGAAGCTGGTTTATAATCCCGCCCCCAACAACACAGCTCCCCCATCAAGGTTGTAAAATCCAAACTGCCATCAGCTGAGGATTGATTACCCAGAACACATTTATTTGTTTGTGAGGACACCTGGATCAAACCATGACAATGGAGCAAGAGCTGACATGGTTGGAGAAAAATTAGGCAAGAAATGAGCCATCACATAGCTTAGCAGAGGGTTTATGGGTTTTTTGTTTGTTTGCTTGTTTTTGTAATACAGAAAATGAAACAGGACCCAGAGTAACCCCTTATTCATTGGGGGATATCAGTGAAAGAAATTATATTTAATGCTTTTGATGAAAGGTATAATTTATATTCTCTTTCCTTTTCCAAAATTTGTATGTTGAAATCCTAACCATCAGTACCTCACAATGTGGTGACAAGAACTTTTAGTGATTAATTTATAGTGAGATTGTTCAGGTGGGTCTAAGTAGAACCCGACTGGTGTTCTTATAAGAGGAACTCATAGTTACATATAAGAAGAAGTCATATGACAGTATAGGAAGATGATAGATAGCCTTCTACAAGCCAAGAAGAGAGGTGTCAGGAGAAACCTACCCTGCCAACACCTTGATCATGGACCTAATTAGAATTGTGAGACAGCAAATTAATTCTGTGTTTGAGCCACTCAGTCTGTGGAACTTTGCCACAGCAGTCCTGGCACTCTATGGCACCTAGTTGGGTAATCTGGAGGAACACAGGGAGGAGGGAGCTTTCATCTATTACTGCACAGGGTCACGTAGAAGTGGCATGTCTTGGGGAAGCAAGAAACATGGAGAGTAGAGCTCTACCATGTCTTGTCACTGGCTACAAGCAGCCTTCTTCCCCTACAGACTCTTTTTATTTCTTCAATCCCAGGTTGTAACAAGTTAAGATTTAAAGTCAGATGCTTTTCTTCATGTATCTTCTGTCATATACATTAGGATTTAAGGAAAGGTTACTTATCAATACTCAATATCTATAATTTAAGAAAAACACATTTGGTCCTAAACATGTTTCTCAAGAATCTAATTTAGTATTTTCTAGTATGTGTCCCATAAAGCATGCACAAGGCTTTCTAATATGAGTTACACACATGATTCATGAAGACTTGAGCCTTGCAGACAAAAAAATAAGTTTCCTGGGAAGTGAAAATGAATCCTAAAAATAATTCTTTTAGGACCCAGACCTGTGGGTTGGTGACATTTTACCAAAACCTGTCATAAAGACTTGTTTTAGGTTGACTTATCCAAAATGATAGGTTTTAACTTTTAGCACAAAATTTTATAGTGGGTTCTTGACAGCTACCGGTTTCATTTCTTCCTTTCCTACTTCCCTGCCCAAATGTCTCCCAATCTTCACTTGTTGCAAGGTACAGATTAGAAAAAATATTTATTTAATTCTTTGCAAGCAGAGAGAAAAAAGAGAGACAGACACACATAGAGAGAGTGGGCATACCAGGGCGTCCAGCCACTGCAAACGAACTCCAAATGCGTGTGCCACTTGGTTCATCTGGCTTTATGTGGGTACTGGAGAATCGAACCTGGGCCTTCAGGCTTTGCAGGCAAGCTCCTTAACCATTTAGCCATCTCTCTAGCCCAAGTAGATATTTTTAGGTGCTGCTATGGTTGGTATATGTGTTAAGCCTGGCCCCTAAAGGTCCACACATTGGAGGTGTGTTTTTAGTCTGCCCATGTTAGGAGGTGGGATCCTTGAGTAGTGAAGCCTGATGGGAAGTCCTCGAATAAATCCGTTTTGGAAAGAATTATGGTAGTACATATGAAAATCTCAATGCTTTTATGACTGTGAATTCTTCTAAGTGTAAGGGCAGCCCATCCACTCTCTTGCTTCTTGTTTTGAGATGTGATGTACCTTCTCATATGTGACCCCTCCATTACCATCTACCACAGTGTGATTCAGCCAAAGCAGTGGGGCCTTTGCAAGAACCATGCTGTTTGAACTTTCAGCATCCATAACTGTGAGTGAACCTTATTTCTTAAGCAAGTTAGCCTACTTCAGGTATTTTGTTACAGTAATGGAAATCAGACAAATGTCCAAGAGAACAACTGCACATTCTCATGGATTAAGCCATAAACAGAGACTGAAGAAATAACAGATTCCTTGGGCAAAGACCCACACAAACTTGATCCCCATATCAGCTCTGTACTCCATCAGGCTGATATTTTATTTTATTATGTAATCCTATTAAGTTTTGTTATTTTGGTTTTCTCTTTTAGAGAACACTTTGGAAATAGTGTAAATGAATGTTGAAAATTCATCATATAAAAGTAAGAAGGTGTGGGATGAGCAGTTTAGGGACTGACATACTAATTAGAAATTCTCGAATCTTCACACTTTTAACAGCACTAATTTCCTACCTCAAATGTCAAGAGAAAGCAAATGGATTTTATTTTAAGATATCAGACTGACTTTAGTGTTTGCTGAGCCTTAAAAAGAAGAAAAGAAAAAAAGTGCGTCTGTTTTGGAAAATAGAACCCCAGTGCTTGATACCACTTTTTGTTTTTTAAGGTGCTCTTAAACCAAGAGGCGGAGAGCCATTAGGTGCCAACAAAAACCAGTTAAACCAGAAACTATGAGTTTTGTTTGGTTTTACCCATAATGTGTCTTTTATTTTTATTCAGCAACCTCACAGCAAAAGCCAATAAAAGGAGATAGTATTTACTGAGCAGGGGGTGATCTGCTAGGAACAGTGTCAGATGTTCTGCATGCTGTACTGGTGTGTGCCCTGCACTGTATCCTGCGAGGGTATTTCCTATATTGTACGGAGAACAAAGTAAGGTTCAAAGAGGTGAAAGCAGGTCATGATGCAACTGTGTGGTCAAAGGCAAGGCTAGGGCTTAAAGCCGAGCAGACTCAGGTCAACGCTGACTAGCTAACCTCTGCTGTACTCCTTGAACTCCTCACAGTTCATCTAGTTGCTGCACATCACCCAGTGCAAGGCTGCTTTGAAGACACACCCAGAGGACATTTCGCAGGTTGGAGGGTGAAGGAGGCATGTCCTGACTATGGTCAGCGTCCCTCTCTTCCTATTATTGTCTACCAGATTCAGAGTTTGGCGACTTCTAGCAGCTTGTGAGACTGTGCTGGTAGATGAACTATGTGATGGTCAAACAGACCAAGGTCCAAATCCCAGCTCCCCTGCCACTTCCCATGTGAGGAACCCTCGCAGACTGCTGGGTCTCAACGAGTCACAGCTTCCTCATTTGTCCAATGAATTAATACATTTATCTTGGGGCTGCAGAGATGACTCAGTGGTTAAGGAGCTTGCTTGCAAAACCTGATGGCCTGGGCTTGATTCCTCAGTACCCAAGTAAAGCCAGATGCACAGAGTAACCCATATGCCTGGAGTTTGTTTGCAGTGGTAGGAGGCCCTGGTAAGCCCATTCTCTCTCTCCTTTTCTCTTTCACACAAATAAGTTAATATTTTTTAAAAATAAATATTTTTAAAGATAAGTCTTTAAAAATCTTTAAAAATAAAATAATATCTATATAATGTGGGGATTTAGTCAGGACAACATAGGACAGTTGTGTGGCTGGCCCATCATACACAATAACTGCTGACTGGCATTCCTCCTGCATAATGTGACTCATAACATCCATCCAGTCTCCCTAAAATCAGAGAAGCAGAGGGATGGGAGAGGCACTGATGGATGGCACCATGGGGATTGTGCCTAAGATTTTCCCCAGAAAACTGCATAAAAGTTATTTTATGCCTCACGCTCTATTTCAAAAGCATTATAAAAGTTTGAGCAGACAACACTGTGTGGTATGGCGGTGCTTAGCACAGCTCTGGATGCTTTTCTGATAAAGATGTAACTGTATTGTTCTTTATGTACTCTCCTGGTTAATACAGTAAGCAAATGGGAGATAATTTGATATACCTTCACCACCATCTGTACTGTCAGAACATACAGCTTACCTTTAAAAATGCAAACGATTCACGGCTGCGGAGGAGGGCATTGTCTTCACAACAAATGCATTTTTAAAGCAGCCACCTGTGCGTTGCTGTGAGGGATCACGTTCTTGGCAGTAATGAAATGGGATGTTCATGCTAGCTGCCTTCCCTGAGCAGCTGAGTCAGGTCAAAGGTATCTGTTGTGATCTTTAGAAGGGCTGGAAAACCAGATCTTCTATGCTAAAATATGACTTTAAAAGTCTTTGTGTGTGGGCAGAGTGGTCTGATTTGTTAGCCCATAGGGCAGAGCGGTCCTGGGACATTGAGAGGGATTGCTGACCACAGATCACACATAATTGCATTGTATCTTAATAGGGTTGTGGCTGTTATTGTGTGATGATGCCACAATCTACACTGATGCTCTGCATGGGCCCATCGTTTTGGGAGATAAATGGGGGCTGAGAAGAGAATGCCGGGTTTAGGAGATGTGTTTTCTGGCCCTGGCTATGCTCCTGTGTTTGATCTTGGATGCATCTTGGAATATCTCTGACCCTCATCTACTGATCAGTCACATAAACTGGTTGAACTTCATGATATCCCAGCTATCTCTCAATTCTTTTTGTTTTGTTTTGTTTTGTTTTTGAGGTAGGGTCTTGCTCTAGCCAGCTGACCTGGAACTCACTCAGTAGTCCCAAGATGACTTCAAACCCCTGGCAATTCTCCTACCTCTGCCGCATGAGTGCTGGGATTAAAGGCATGCTCCACCACACCTGACTTCATCCCCCATTTTTTTAAATCTTTATTATCCATAGTTAGATACACTGAATGAACAAATAATGTGTTGGTGTCCCCATTTCCCCGATTTCCCTCTTCCTTGTCCCCAATCAGCTGGATATCCTCCTCCGTGGGCAAACTGGGTCAGTCCATGGGGTAGGGGGTTATGGATAGCCTAGGAGTCAACCCCGTTCCACCCCCCTTTGTATGTTACTGAGGGGAGCCATCTCTCTGGATATTCTCCCCCACCATGGCTCTTACAATCTTTCCGCCCCCTCTTCTGCTTAGTTCCCTGAGTCATGGTGGGTGAGTATTAAGGCTGCTTTATTGTTGAGGTCTTAGGGGCCTCTGTACTTCCTCTTTAGGGTGTGTTGAAAATCGTTTCATTTGCTTCCTTGCTTTTTTCCTTCTTTCCTTCCTTCCTTCCTTGCTCCCTCCCTCCTTTCTTTGTGCATGTGCATAATATGTGAGGTGTGGTGCATGTGCTATATACAGGTGCTGGTGTGTAACCCTATCTGCTGGCCTGTGTGACACACATACATGCTTTTTCCTTGCAGTGGAATCTCTTAGTGATTCCAGAGTTAGCTGAGCCCCATCGGTTCTCCAGCCTCCCCTCCCTGCAGGACCGGTTGGGATTACTGATGTATGTGGCCATGTACAGCTGTTTATGTGGTCTCTTGAGCTTTGAGCTTGGGCCATCACTGGCCCCCTCAGGCCATCATACTTGTGTAGGAAGTGCACTGAACTGCTGAGCCATCTTGACAGCCCATCCAATTCTAATTTTCTAGAGGTATATAATGTATGTATAATTGTGTGTCTAATTAATTAAGATCTATTTATATGACTTATATCACGTTTCCAAAATACTTTTATATTTATAATCTCACTTTTACCCCTACCATAAACCTGTGAGATAGGATGGCTGAGCTTTTTTGTTCTGCTTGACATATTAGGAAATTTAGGCAAATAGAGATTAAGATAATGGCAGAGTCTGGGTCTCTTGACTCTCATTTCAGAGCCTCTACACTAAATTAAACTTGGATTAGTCTTTTGGGATAAGTGTGAAAGGGTATGCAACTGAATTGTGGAGAAAAAAACCTTGATAAATTATATTAAATTACAACAGGAGTAGATAAAAAAACAAAGTTCTATTTCCCTTGTTGAGAATTGCCTTTGGATCCCACTGTGAAATGGATTAGAATGTTTTGTTAGGATGTAAGCAATATACAAACCCAGAAAAGGTACGTCTCATATTTTTTTAAGTAGATAATTTCTCCTGGGACTTCTTTACATTCTGAAAATTCACTTTATTATTGCATTCTAAGGTCTGTGGCTTTAAATGCCACGGCATCTGAGTCTAACTTTTATTGGTGATATTTGTGGTTATCGCTTTCTCCTGTCATCCTCTCTCTTTCCTTTGTTTTGTTCCAAAGATCTGATTTGATTTATGAATGAGTGCTTTTTGATTCTTCAAGATATATTTTGGCGAATTGGTTCAATAACTTGTTATTGAAAAGCAAAATCCATCAGGGAAATATTTACCTACTTCCTCTAAAAAGAAATCTCTTATAGAAACCAACAGTTTATTCATCAATCATTCTGCATTTCTGTGTTTTATGAGGACCTATCTTTTTTTTCATTTTTAAATATGTCCATAAAGTGTTCATCCTGAGAGGCCAGCTTTAAGATTTCATCTAATATTTGAAAATTAGACATGCGTCATAATCCACAAAATAATATACACAATATAATCTTGACTTAGAAGGTCTTGGCCTTTGGTAAAGATACAGAAAAAGTAGTTGGGCCAGACTGAAAGAAGCCATAAGATTCCCTTTTATGTTACAGCTCTGAAGACCTCATGTGTTTCAGCCACACCTTCTCTCTTCATGTTTAATTTCTTCCCCTTCATGGGCTTTAGAATCATACGCTTGACCTCCTCAAAAGTGATCTATAAGGCTTTGGTGGTTTGAATGAAATGTCCCCCAGAGGCTTATGTGTTTTGAATACTTGGTCCTCAGTTGGTGGCAATTTGAGAACGTTGTGGAACCCTTAGGAGGTAGATCCTTGCTGGAGGAGGTGTGTGTTAAGGGTGGACTTTGGAGTCCTCCAAGTCTAGTAAATAGACTCCTTCTTTCCCACTGATCTGAGGATGTGACCTAGGATTCCTGTCCAGGCATGACTTGTTTTCCCTGTCATGATGAAACTTTCCCTTGAGACTGAAATAAACCATTTCTGTCCATAAGCTGCTTTTGGTCAGGTGTTTGTCCCTGAAAGGAGAAGGTAACTGCAACGGAGACTTTATATTCAAGCCAAACACCTTTCCTACCCACTACAGGCACTCAGGTGAGATGAGTCAAACTTTTTGCTTACCTGGGATGGGCTGATTTTTCCCTCCCCCCCCCCTGATTTCTAGCGTTAGCATCTCAAACACTGGAAGCTGTAGGGAAGACATGCTTCATTCCCACATACTTGCTTACCCTTCAACTACAATGTCTTTTTGTTCTGTTACAGCCAGTCACAAATGAATATTTTCAGGGCTGGAGAGATGGGCTCAGTGGTTAAAGGTACTTGCTTGCAAAGCCTGATAGCCTAGGTTTGATTCCCCATACCTGCATAAAGCCAGACACACAAAGTAGCACATATATCTGGAGTTCATTTGCAGCAGCAAGAGTCCCTGACATCCCAAATCTCTCTCTCTCTTTTTCTCTCAAGTAAATAAATATGTATTTTTTTAAAAAGGACATTTTTCTGTTCCTTCTTGGCAGTAATACAGAAGATTCACTGAGACAAAGGAGTAACTTTATTTTCTGTTTGCTCTACACATTAGTTATATTCAATAGTCATACTCAGCTAGACTCTTCCATTTGTACGATCTTTTCCCTCTGAAGCAATGAAGGGATCTTTTATCCAGATGTTTCCTTTTGTACCAAGACATGTGGTATCTGGCCAAGGCTAAGTCTTTGGAATCTGCTATCAACAAAGTTGTTCCAGTGGATATCATGACCAGCAAGAACTGGAAACCATGGCTTGAACCAGCCCTGGGTTTGACAATTCATTGGGAGGACTCAATGTATATACTCATGTGGAGATATGATATATTAAAATGAAAGGATCTAGAGTGATAATCAGCAAAGAGAACAGGTTTATGAGGAAAACAGGTACAGGCTTATAAGAGTGCTCTCCCTGAGGAGTCACCCAGGGCACAGTACAGAATTGTGACCACATGCATGGGATGTGTGCCAGGAAGTTCACTGTGACTCAGCGTCTGCTACTTTGACTTGGGGTTCATCTTATAGCACCTTCTATCTTCCATGTGCCAAAATTCAGACTCCTGGAAAGGAACCAGGGCTTTGGAAAACAATTTAGGCATATTAAGCCACTTTGTTTTATTTTTTCTTGAGGTTGAGTCTCGCTCCAGCCCAGGCTGACCTGTAATTCACTATGTAGTCTTAGGCTGGCCTTGAACTCATGGTGATCTCCTATCTCTGCCTCCCAAGTGCTGGGATTAAAGGTGGGCACCACCACATCCAGCTTACATTAAACTACTTTTATAAGTAGAGAATGATGGGGACCCTTCCCAACTCCAAGTTCTCAGAGGCTAGCTGGTGAGCAATTTACAAACAGGTTTTCTAAAGACAGTAGTTGCAGCCCTCATATGTCATCTGGTTTTCTACACAGTGGTGTAGAATAGAGGGAGAGGTAATAGGGTTAAAGTATGTTAACCACATCTCTGTATAAGGCAGTGCATTGGTTATCTTTGCATTGCTATGACTATAATACCTAACAGAAACAATATGAGGGAGGAAGTGTTTGTTTTGGCACATTATTTTAGAGGATTTCAGTCCATGGCAGGAAAAGCATGGCACAGTTCTGGTGGTGGAAGCATGTGGCAGATCTCCACATCTCAGAGTGCACCAGGAAGTGGAGAGCAGTTTAGTACCAAGAGCAGGCTGTGACCTTCAAAGGCTCAACCCTCCTGACCTACTTTTCTGCCTGCTAGACCCCACTGCCTAACATTTCCCCAGACTCTCAAAATAGTACCACCAGCTGGGGAATATGCATTTGAAACACAAACCTACAGAAGACACCTCAGATTTCAGCCATAACAGGTAGAAAGAGAAACTTCTGTATGCAAATGGAGGTTCCAATAATGATACATCCTATTTCCTGAGGATTTTAACAAAATTCATCTACCATTACTCAAGTAAGCCATGAAGGAGGGATATGAACGGCCCACATTTTAAGACCTTTTGGTTTATGAGTCTAATCTTCACTTATAGAATAGCTAGTTTGCTTGAGAATGCATATGTCCTCAAAGGCTTTAGAGACTGACGAGAATTCAGCTACTTACTCTCATTTTGTATTCTGTTCACTTTTCCAGGTTTTCCAAGTGGAATTGTCAGTTATAAATAAAAAGGTTGGACGATTAAGGCCCGTGGCACCAAGTCATTGAACATTGTAAGTCATATGACTTTCTAAATACCCCCAAATTATTTTGAAGTCTAATCCCTTGGCCATCAGGAATATTGATAAGCATTCATTTTTATGTTAGCTATGTTTTGTATGATACTTTAACTTTTCACTCAGAAGTACCTCTCTGTATTTACAAGCTTCCCAAATTTATCTGGGAGAAGAGAGCCATCAGCATTTAGGTAGGCAAATGGTAAAATCAAAAGGAAGAGATGTTTTCTATTTCCAAGGGAGATTTCTAGATGGAATGTTTGTGTATTTCATCCTGCATGTTTTCTTCCTTCTACACCTTAGACTTTTTCTGTTTGTTTGTTTGTTTTCCAAGGTAGGGTCTTATTATAGCCCAGGCTGACCTGAAATTCATTATGTACAGTTTCAGGGTGGCCTTGAACTCAAAGCAATCCTCCTACCTCTGTGTCCCTAGTGCTGGGATTAAAGGCATGCACCACCACCATACCACACCACACACATAAGACTTTTTCTTATGCGTATTGGCTTGTATTCAGTTTTCTGACACTGGAATCATGGAGCAGAATGTCTCTTACAAAACCCTTCTTGAGCCTCATTATGACAATCCCTTCACTCAGCCTTGCATCCCAAAGAGCAAGGATTGGACTTGTTTTCTGTGATTTCAATCACCCCTGTCATTTCTTTCTCTTTTTCCATTTCTATGCAGCCTTCTTAAAAGTGTGGGCCAGAATTGGATTCAATGATTTTCCAACCAAATACACTGTAGTCTGATATATACCTATTTTTTATAAAAATAATTTAAAATATGTTTTTAAATTTCTTTTTTCCTTGGTATGGTATATAAAGTTGATTGATCATATAGTGGAGTGAAATTTAGTGTACATTAAAAATGTATATTTGTTTTTTAGGCATTGGTCTCACTCACACCCCGGGCTGTCCTTGAACCCTGGTAATCATGTAACCTTTTAAGCTTGCATTAGAATGTACCTCTTTTTCATTGGACCTTATAACATAAATTCTATGTGACCATTCAATTTGGTAGATAGCTAAAATGGTGTATTTATTTCATAATTTCACATATTTACAATTGTCCTTATATGAAGCTTTGGAGCAGATGTATTTTCAAATCTTTTTTTAAAATCACACATATGATTGAATCATTCAGTCACATTGCCCCTCTTCTGCCCTCTTCCATTAAAGGATATGTGGAAATGTGTGAAACAAGAGTTTTTACTAAGAAACTAACAGTCTCACTAATGGTCTCAGTATGCTTAGCCTGAAACTATATTTCAATAAAGAAGGAGAATCCCAAAGTGGAAACATTCTGTTAAACATTAGATAATCAAACCCATGGACACTGACTTATGAGAAATATCATAATGGCGAAAAGAATGAAAGCCTATAGATGTGGGAAATTAAAGACAATCTAAAGCTATGGTTTGTTTTGGAAAGGAAGGTGAGACCTCTGTATTCATTAGAAAAAGAAGCTAAAGAGTTGAAGATGGTGAGATTTTGTTAAAATAATGTTGACTGAATTGGAAGCCTTTGTCTTCAAGTCACCACTTATGGTACCATTGTCTGAACCTGTCCAAGGAGCAGAGGGAACACGCTGTGTTCCTCTGTCAGGATGGCAGTGGCTGGACTTGGAAAAGACAGCTCACTCACCTGAACATGGGTTTATAACATGTCCCATTGCTCAGATCATTCAGGACTCAGACCCAGCAGTCCCATCCTCATGCAGGATAAGCGTGTCAAACCCAGCGAGGAGGATCAGGGAGACGGGTACCTGGATGCTGTGGCTCTTTATCTACTAGGCACCACTACTGGCCAGTCTATTGGAGCACAGGGATGAAGGCTCCTCTTGGAGGATGCAGGGATATGTAACTGATGACAGAGTTCTCCTTGGCCCACTGGTACCCAGCCAGTATGTGAGTAAAGGTAGCCAAAAGTGAACTTGATCCTGCAACCCATCATGACAAAATTCTATATAGGACTCCTAGAATAAGGTTTTAAAATATTCCCCTATTTCCCTGAAGCATGAAAAGGGCTTTTGAACTGTGTAGGACTGAGAAGTATAATATAGTAAGATGGAAAGACATATATAACAGGGGAATAAAGTTCAGGGTCCTTGCAATCTTGAGAAATCAAAGGATTTATGTTTTAGGTTTATTGATCCACCAATTTTATTCACTGATATTTGATTTTTTAATGATAGGACTTGTAATTTGGGGACAATTCTGCTATGGCATTAAATAATACTCACTGTGATGGTTAAGTTTTGTTGTCAGCTTGACCTTTTTAGTAATCTTGGGTGGGTCTCTGAGGATTTTACAGGAAGGCAGCCTCTCAGTAGGGGGCTGGATGTAAGGAAGCTCAAAGAAGCTAGGAGTAAACATCCTTTCCTGTGTGGGCAGTGCAGGAAGAAAATTCCCTAAGACACAGGAAGCCATTAGGTCTGGATAGGGTTGCAAGACCTCACCCTAAGGTTATATGAGGGGGAAGGAGATTTCTCTCACTTAGCCTCCTGCCTGTTTACCCCATCCCTACTTGTTTGCTGTTGTGTGTGTGGTGTTGGTGATGTGTTTTCCTCTGCTTAGACCTGTGAAAGAGTGCCAGCCTCTTTCATTGTTATGGAACTTCCCTTGGATCTGTAGCTTCAATAAATCCTTTCCTCCCATAACTGTGCCTGGTTTGGAGATTCATCCCAGTGGTGTGTGGCTGACTGCAACACTCACTAAAACTCATCTTGGTATTGAGCTAGTGCAGTGACTACCCACGCACAGATTGACATAAACCCATATTTCATTTTAATCTAAACCAATAACTAGAAAATGTGCTTTTTTTTTTCTAAGGAGGGAAGAGTGTCTTTTATAAGCATTGCAGAGATTTAGTAAATAGCACATGATTAACTTAGAAACAGCCCCTCAAATTCAAGAATTCTTCAATACATGTAATGGCTTTCTGCTCATAGTCTTATGAGGTAAATGTAGACCAGGGATATGGTGTGTAAATAGCCCTGAGCAAGCTTATAATCCTGGGCTCTGTGGTGATGTCCTTCACAGAGATGAAGGAGGCAAATAATGATTGAGATTTTCATTCTTTGAAGAAACACAGTCAACTGTTGTTTTAGCCCATTCATAGCCCTTCTGGAGTAGGGTGCACCTTTGGCCCAGGATACCATTTACATTATTACTCTGTTCTGCTGAAGACATATGTCATGCAAAAAGTTCAATGTCATCTCAAAAATACATGTAGTATGCCCAGTAAAATACATTGGCTAGCATAAAAATCAAAGGAAATAATAATTTGGAATAGCGGTCCACGTTGCTGGGGTTTCGAATTGTGAAATAATCAACAATCCTGCCAATCTTTTCTCGGAAGACAAATTTGAACTTGTCACTGGCTTTCATTGTTAAGTCACTGTAGTCCACATTGTCACCAGAAATCTCAATGCCGGCAAAGCTGATCTTTCGTTTAAAGCTAGAGATGGAGCTGTTGATGATGTTCGTAATATTGACTTCTTCCACTTCCTTCGCTGTCTCCTAGTTCACAGACAAGGCTGTTAGCTTAAACTTGACCCAGCAAAATAAATGTGCAAAATATGATATGATAGTGTACTAAATGCCAAATGTCCAGGCTATGAAGTTAGTAGACCTAGGTTTAAATCTCATTTAGCCTGTTAACTATTGTGAAACTTTGGTCACCCGAGACCCCTTTAAGACTTAATTTTCTTGTCTGCAAAATAACGGTGGTATAAATACCTACCTTATGAGACTGATGGGAAGATTAAATGGCATAAAATATATAAAGCTCCTAGTAGTTATTTATTTGATGGAATGCTATTCTCTTCCAGGGAAAGAGAGTGACTGAGCATGCGAGATAGAAGATGGTCTCAAGGTCTATTCCACACACATAAAAGAGCAATACTCTCTGAAAGTCCAGGAGCTGCCATTTTTCAACATGGTATGGGCACACACAATGTGGGGAGTGGAATGTGATCAGAGGGAATGTAGTTTTGATTTTGTTTGTGTGTGTGTGTGTGTGTGTGTGTGTGTGTGTGTGTGTAGCTGGGGACAGTCTATTTACAAGGTGTGAGGTCTTGGATAAGTTGCTTCCCATCTCTGAGTGGCAGGTTCTCAATAATAAAATAAAGGTAAAAATGGTGGTCATTTCATTGAATAGCATGTACTCCCCAGCATATCTGGCAATACGCATGCAAAAAGCAAGGATGTACTGGTGTCCTCAGTGGAGGAGCTCAGGAATTCTTCAACCCCTGTTTGCTTATGTGTATGTGAGATGAGTGGTGATTAGGACTCCTTCCTTTCCCTTACAGAAGTCTACAGGGATAAAATAACTAAAATCCTTGTTCTCCTTTGGTGGGGGCACATGTTGGTTTGCTGTTGGTGTTTGGCTTATGTGACCGCGTGGAGCATAGCTCGCACTGAGCAAATACAAGGACACAGTAACCGGCTTTGGGGCTAATCTGACTCCTCTGTCCCTCTCTGTAAGGCTCACTGTGGTCCAAGCACATTGCTAATGATGGCGCTTTTCTGAATCCAGGCTCGGTCATTTTCTTGCCAGTTAGCATTAGCTTTGGGGAAAGGTATGTTATAGCATGGCCCACTGCTCACTATGTGAGGAAAACAGTGTCAGGCTTTGGAGTCATGCAGCTTGAGGTTGAAATCCCAGCTCTACCTCTTACTATCTATAACTCTGAAATAAGTCATTTACCCTTATTCTATTATTGTTAAAATGGAGATAACTTTTCATTGGACTATTATAAGCATTCAAAATGATATACTTGCAAAAGGCTTGTTACTGTGCCTGGTACATTTAAAATGGTCAACAAATAGTAACCATAACTATTATTCATAGAGCTGGGCCATGAGTTCCACCACCAAATCAAATAATGATGGTCTTTTCTGGAGCAGAAAAATGTGCTAATCAAGAAAATGTTCACAAATCCATTCTTCCACACATTTTGGGTGTCACTACTTGTATAATTTAAGAATTTCAAGAAGCATCAAAAGAACTAAATAAGCCAGGTGTGGTGATACCTTTAACCCCGGTACTCACGAGGCTGAGTTAGAAGGATCACCATTAGTTAGAGGCCAGGTTGGGGATCCATTGTGAGTTCCAGGTCAACATAGATTAGAGTGAGAGACCCTGCCTCAAAAAAAAAATTTTTAATTCCTTTTAAAAAAGAGAACTAAATAGTAACTACATATCAATCAGAGACTTATAAACAGCTTGACCATGAGTGGCTGGATAGTGGATTTTTTTCATTTTGTTATAATTTTATATTGCATATGGATAAAGTTATTTTCTACTAGAAAACTAACTTTTGATATCTCGTTTTATTTTGTGAAAAGAATCGCCATGGTTAAGGGGTACCACGACTTCTAGGTGTGCCCTTTAGAATAAGGAAGGGACACAAGGGAATGAAGTGAATACTTGGGGACAGGAACCGGCGCAAGTGATGGGTGATAGACAGCGTCTTCAAAACTCTTACCCTATCTTTGGCTGCCATCTGCTGTAAGGAGCTGTAGTGAGCAACTGCATACTCCAGCAAGGCCCCAAACACGAAGCTGAAGCAGATCCCCAGGTACACATCGATGGCCTTTATGAAGCAGTTGGTGTTGGGGAGGGATGTACGGGACCCGATCATCAGTGTGGTCATGGATAACACGGTGGTCACTCCTGGGAAAACAGGCAGGAATGTCCATGCTGGAGGCCCTGTGAACCCTCCTCTATCATCTGGAAAGGGCTTCCACTGAGGATCAGGCAAGGTGAAGACAGGTCTCAAAAATGGAACATGTCTTTTTGAAAAATTACAAAATTTTGGAACATGGCTGTTCATTTTGTACAGATATGAATGAAATGGTTTTTAAAAATATTTCACCTTCTGTCTTCTCCTTAAAGAGAGGTGGTAACTATGCAAAATAACTGGCAATGGACCAGCTAATCACAAGGAACCCCTTATCAGTCAATATAAAAACAAACTTAAAATGTAGTACTGTTCAAGAAGTCTTTCTGTCTCTGTTTCTTCTCTGTAATAGAATCTCTCAAGAAATGAAATCTTTGGCTGGGGAGATGGTTCAGTGCCTAGAGGCACTGGTTTGCAAAGCCTGTCAGCCTGGGCTCAATTTCCCAGCATCCATGTGAAGCCAGAGGCAAAATAAAAATTTTAAGCCAGGCATGGTGACACACACCTTTAAACCCAGCACTCAGGAAGTAAAGGTAGGAGGATTGCCATGAGTTTAAGGCCACCCTGAGACTACATAGTGAATTCCAGATCAGTCTGGACTAGAGAAAAGCCTTACCTCAGAAAAAAAAAAAAGGAAACAAGCTCTTGGAACTACCCTGTAAATATCCTGAAAATAATGGTGATGAAAATAAGTACCTGATTAATTTGGTTCTTAGAAATTGCCTGCTAGGACTGCTTACCAATGCAGGTTCTTGCAGGAACGGAATCAAGGGAGATCCAAAATGAAACCCAGGACAACACCACCAGGAAAGTGGAAGGAACATATGTTTCCAGAATAAAATATAGGACATTCCTTCGAAGTTCAAATTGCAAGACCAAGCGCGTGTAATTTCCTGGTAAGACATAAGACATGGTGTCTGTTCGTGTAGAGGAGTGTTTCCGTGATGGACTGTTTCATCAATCTAACCTCCCCGTTAGGTTCTCTGCTATTGACCAGCGTCTAGTTCATTGTAAATTGCCCTTACAGTTTCCACAAAGGACCCTGATGTTGCATGGGAAGGGATTTACGGGGATAATGCTGCCCCATGTTACTGTGCTTTTCTCTAGTATAGAATTCCTCCTTCATGTGCTAACTGGTTCCTAGTAAGTCCTATATCTCACAGTTCTGTGTTCTGTAGGTAGTTGTAAAAAAAACCTGTTTAATGAAGATTATTTAAGACTATCCATTTCTCAAGATTATCATGGAATCCAGCCAATATTCTGATGAACATAGTTTGATTTTGATTATTTCAGAGTTATCACTAATTTTTATAGTACTTCAGGAACATCCTTAGGAATGTCCTAGATGTAGGAAATACAGGCAACAGAGATCTATCATTAATACAGTTCAGTGCTGCTGTAACTAGGCTACTGTAGTGCAGAGCATATACCCATGGATTCAAGAACCCAGCTGTGCTCCTGCAAGGCTGCAGTGGATAGAGGTGAGGCAGGAATGGTGGCTCATGCCTATAATCCCAGCACCAGGGAGGCTGAAGTACGAAGATCACTGGGAGTTTAAGGCTAACCTGGGCTGCAGAACGAGTTCCAGGTCAGTTTAGGTTAGAATGAGACCCTGCTTCAAAAAAGCCCTCCCCCAAATACAAAAAAAAAAGCCCATACAAGGGACTGGGAATATGGCTCAGCAGTTAAAGTTGCTTGCTTACAAAGTCTACTGGCTCAAGTTTTATTCTCCAGTATCCATATAAAGCCAGATGCACAAATTGATGCATTTTTGTAGAGTGTATGTGCACTGGCAGGAGACCACATATTCTCTCTCTCTCTCTCTCTCTCTCTCTCTCTCTCTCTCTCTCTCTATCTATCTCATAAATAAATATTTCAAAATGCAAAAAAAGACATCAAAATAAAAGGGGGACTAATTGAAAAGAGGAAGGATTCAGTTGGGGGTTGGGGAGAAGGGCAAATGAGATTAGTGTGAGATTATAATCTGAGTACATTGTGTTTATGTATGGAGTTTTCAATCAACCTGTAAAAACAAAGAAAAAAAGCCAAAGAAATGATCTCTCTAAATAGTTGAAGATCAGAAAGAAATATTACTGGAGAAACATATGTGAGAGCATTGATTATTTTACTTTATTGGTGGAGAAATGGAGACATGGGAAGTTTTAGTGATTTGAGCAATGACGTGTGGTTGATGTTTGAAGTGAGATTACAAACCAGCTTTTCTGCTTTCTGGCCAACAGAGCTTCCACTCGTCTCTACCCCCAGCTAATTCCTTTGATTTTTGAAAGTCAATCTTTAAAAACCATTTAGATTCAATATTTGACTAAGTAATTATCCTCTCTTATATCTCAAGTAGATGTGCTACCTGGAATTAAAGAATTCTGAAATCTGAAGCCATTTTTTTACATGAATCCAAAATGGGAATACAGTTTGGCAATCTATGACAAGATAAGCAGAGTTACGAACTTGCTTTAAAAAAAAACAAAGTATTTATCCATTCATTATAAAAGCCATATATGCTAATGACTTATATTTGGAAAATAAAAAAGGAGAAATAATCTCCTTTCTTCCTGTCTTTTTCTCTAGACCCAATCATCTCATTCATTTCCTTTTTTAATGCCATTTAAGCTCAATTAAAATGCATGGTACTGGGCTGGGGAGACAGCTCAGCAGTTAAAGGCACTTGCTTGCAAAGCCTGCTGGCTCAGGTTCAGTTCTCCAGTACCCACATAAATCCAGATGCACAACGTGGTGTATGTGTCTGGAGTTCATTTTCAGTGGCAAGAAGCCCTAGTATACCTATACCATCCTCTCTCTCTCTCTTTCATAAGTAAATAAATACATAACAATTTTTAAAAACCATAGTACTGGTTTGTAAATCCATGAGATTTGAGAAGAAATGCTAACTGTTTGTACATAAAATTATTCCATGGAGCAAATATTTATTTAATTGCCAAAAGACCAAGAGATCCAACTCTGATCGATTTAAATGAGTCCATCATGTTCATGTCAGGTATCTACCATCTTCCTTACTTGTGAACTCTGGTCTTATTTTTATTCCTTCCTGACACAGCACTAGTGTACTACTTAGAAGCATGAGTCAGCTTTATGCACGAGCATTAGAGCTGGCAGAAGAAAAGACCTGGAGGCAAGTGGTTAGACTTCAGAACTGATCCAGAGGTCTGCTGTCCATCAATCCTGGGCAAGGTAGAGACAGAAGTACAGACCACACAGACCTTACTTCCCAACTCCATCCCACCTAGGGATGCCTAGATTCCACAGGGTAAAAATGAAGAAGTGATGATATTTTTGACTCAGAATGCAACCTTTGGGCTCTGCAAGTTATTTTTGTCTTAGACAATGTGTCACAAGAGTTACCTGTCTCCTGCTGTGATATGGTGACCAAGGTGAAATACTGTTGAATGGTGTACTGGGCAAGCCGCAGGTTTTCAAGCCCACGCACGGAATCGTTCCCTCTCAGCCAGGTGAACTCCACATCGTTCCCATCATATCCCCCTGGCAACAAAACACAAAGTGCGAAGGCGGTGAAGAGTGAACTGCTTTGTGAAATGTTACAGGGTGGAAATGGCATGAGCTCTGTCCTGATGGCATTAAGTCTAAAGACCGTGCCATCTAACACATGGCAAGTTCCTTAAGCACAGCAAAATGAAGTCACCTGCGAGGGCCATTTATCACTTGAGAACTGGTCCCAGCTGAGCATTGTCTATACCTGGCAGATGGTATGCCTCGGAATGGGCTTCCTTTATTATTGACACGATACCTATTGAACATACCTCCATAAACACACAGAGGCCCACACTAGCTCCTGCCTTTCCAACACAGTCTAAGCTTGGAAGGTGTGATCAGGAACTTGCTAGTGGTCTGCTCATATTTCACATTGGTATAAATACAAAAACAAACAAACAAACAACAAACAACAAATCCTGCAACCAGCCACTTCTACTTAATGAATACATGTCTGTGTGTGCTTTTGACAAATAGCAACATAGTGTTACTAATATACTCAATGGTAGTAGTAATGGTAGTCAGAACCCTTTATGAGACTTTAAAAATATGCATGTTTGCATATTCCCATGTATACAGGTTCACGTGGGGCGGTGCACATGTGTGTATATGTGGGTGTTCCCGTTATACAGGCGCGTGTGTATGTATATGTGTGGAGGTTGGTATAGTTCCTCAGAAATGCCATCCACCTCTTTTGAGAAAAGGTCTCTCATTGGCCTGGAGCTCACCACTTTGGTTAAACTAGCTGGCTAGTGAGCAGGGTGCCTGCCTCTACCTCCCCAATGCTGCCATTACAGATGTATGCCACCATGCCTGGCATTTTTACTTGGGTATTGGGGATTGATTTTAGGTCCTCATTTTAACCTTGTTCTCTTGAGTGGTGCACACATACACATATGCAAATAAATAAATAAATAGTTTTTTATAAGTTGATTGAATTTTGTGGTGCATAAATTAGAGTTCAATAAACTTGTTTCATAAAAGCTAATTCACTGGGCCAGATACTGTTTCTTTTCAAGTTGCTTCTTTTTCCACTTCACTGAGATGGACACAGAGGTCCAGAGTGGTTAAAAAAAGTCCTATGGCCAGGTGTGTTGGCCCACACCCCTAATCCCAGCACTTGGGAGGCAGAAATTGGAGGATTGCCATGAGTTTGAGGCCATCTTGAGACTACATAGTGAATTTCAGGTCAGCCTGGGCTAGAGCAAGACCCTACCTTGAAAAACCAAAAAGAAGTTTAAAAAATCCTATGATTCCAATACCTGTGATCTAAAAAACAAACACCTATTGTCATTTTTTGAAAGGTCACTGAAAATATGAGGCCAGTGTTGGGACTAGTGTCAGCTATGGTAAGCTTTATCTCATGACCTCATAGTGCTTGGGGTCCTCTGAGATCTTCAGGCAAAAATTGCTTGTGGTACTAGGTTATCCACAGTCCCCTGCCCCAAGGACTGATCCAGATGGCCCACGGAGGAGGATATCCAACCGATTGGAGATGGGGAAGAGGGGCATTGAGGAACTGGGGATAACAACTCATTGTTTGCCCATTAAATAATGTAACTCATTATGGACAATTAAAAAAAAGAATTATACACAAGAAAAAAATTTGCTTGTGGGTTTTCCTGTGAAGCCATTCAAAATGTATGGAAGCTGCTATCCAAATTGGCCTGGTATAGCGAAGAAATGAAGACTGTAAAAATGAGGAGAGGGACTGGAGAGATGGGTCAGCAGTTACAAGCAGTTGCTTGCAAAGCCTGATGGTGTGGATTCCCCAGTACCCATGTAAAGCCAGATCCACAAAGTGGTGCAGGCATTTTGAGTTGAGTTTGCCGTGGCAGGAGGTCCTGACGCACCCATTCATGTTCTCCCTCTTTGTCTCTCTCTACTTGCAAATAAATAAATGAATTGTTTTAAAAAAATATAAAAAATGAGAAGGACAAATTTCTAATTGAGTTTTTCATACTTGCTACATCATCCTCTGTCCCTGGATGGATATGGGAAATTGTGAGATGAT